>WTSP01006229.1:0-11577 GCA_025331215.1 Actenoides lindsayi | reverse complement strand
ACACGCACCCTTGCATACTTGTCTCTCTGACCCTTCCCCCCTCCCTCCCTCCCTCCCTCCCTCCCTCCCTCCCTCCCTCCCTCCCTCCCTCCCATCTTTTGAGGTGCCCTAGTTGTGGTCAAGCTGAGGCCTCTTGTTGGTTGGAGAGCCTTCGCAGTCACTGGCCCTCCTCTTTGGGGCACGCCGGCCCCCGTCCCAGGAGCAGTCCCTGCCCTGGCCAGCCACAGAGGGATCTGACACGGCCTGCCCCAGCTCCTCCAGTGCTCTGGGGTTGGGTATGGGAGCTCCCCCTGGGGAGGCAGCCGGGCCGGGGCTGGACAAAGGGCTGTCCTCCTCATCCTCAGACTCCAGGAGCTCCATCTGCCACAGAAGCTCCTCACTGCACCACTCTGAGCAGTCCCTGCCCTGGCCAGCCACAGAGGGATCTGACACATCCTGCCCCAGCACCTCATCAGGCTCTTCCTGTGCTCCAGGGTTGGGTTCGAGAGTTCCCCCTGGGGAGGCAGCAGGGCTGGGGCTGGACACGGGGCTGTCCTCCTCATCCTCAGACTCCAGGAGCTCCATCTGCCGCAGGAGCTCCTCGCTGCACCGCTCTGAGGCGATGCTGATGAGCTGATGCACAAATTCCTCCGTCTGGTCTTGCAGGAAGGGATGCAGCTCCCGCACCAAGACCTCCTCATCCAGACCATGATGGCACAGACTCTGTACGATGGTGTCCTGCACCAAAGCCAAGTCCTCCCAGGGCTCATCCTCCAGCACCTCATTCACCCAAGACAACACGGGCTGGAGGAACTCCATTGAGTCCCGGAACAGGCTCGCCCAGAACTCTGCTGGGTAGCCGGCCACATAGGCCCTGGGTGGCAGATCTTCAACCTCCTCCTCCTCCTGATGGTCAGCAATGGAAGGTCCCAAGATGTGTGAAGGGACCACCTCTAAATAATCCCCGTCACGTCGCACCGAGAAAATGATGGTGATCACAGGCTGCCTGCAAAGGGGGCACAATTCTTTTGCCTTTGCCCACCGTAGAATGCAGCCCAGGCAGAACTGATGGAGACAGGGGGTCACGTAAGCGACCCCATCTTGAGCATCGCAGCAGATGAGGCAGCTCCACTCAGTCTCTCCAGCCATGTTTTCTGGTAGCAAGCTGACGAGTGCCAAGGAGAAGGAGCTGCTCCCCCTCACTGGTATCGCACGCTGCAAAATAGAGAGAGGCCACAGTTACTCGCTATCCTGAAGAGGGGAGGGGATGAAGAAATGCCCAGACCCCTCAAGAAGGACACCCTCCCAACCTCCAGAGCCCCATCACCTACCCCGTGGCCGCTCTGGGAACACATTTGCCCTCACAACTCACCTCCGCTGCTGCAGGGATGTTCCACGGTGCCCGGCTGGGCGAAGAGACACAGGCGATGGCTCTGGGACTGGCAGCAAGATCTGCTGATGGCAGCCCTCAAAGCAAGACCAAGCACCATGAGAAGGAGCCTGACTGGCCCAGGCTCTGCCAGGGCCCAACTCTTAAGCAGTGAGGGAAGTGAGATCACAATCCATTTCTCACTGACGTCATCGTCCACCTCACACCGACAGCACATAGGAGCTCTCTGCTCTACGGTGCTCGCACAGGTAGTGCTCTGGCTGGCACCAGCACTCATGCAGATGAAAAGACAAATTCCCAGGAGATGCCAGAAGCACCAGTCTCACTTTCAGAGACCTGCAGAGAGCTGTTCATTACAGGAAACTGAGGTCCAAAAAGGGTTTCTATGGCTTTCTTTTCCTAGTCACCATCTTGTGTTCTTTCATTCCTTTTTTAATATGAACTTAGCAGTTTAGGATGAAATGTGCAGAAGTGAGGTGTGCAGTTTTACTGGGGGTGGGGGTAGATGTATGACATGGGGAGGCATTGAGAAGATCAGCTGTGTTTGATCACACGATGTGCTCAAGCACACAGAAATCCTTTCCGGTGACTGCAACAAATGGCAAATCCACTCTTCAAAACACCAACAATTCAAAGTCTCTGGTAGGCCACAGGCCTGCACTCTTTTGTCTTTAATCCATCACAATCTTCCCTCAAACACTTCTCTAAAACACTCCTTGTGAAAGGAGTGGAGACCCTGCCCTTCCTTTCTGTGGGAGCAGGACTCCCCGTGGTCACCTGTGATATTTAAGATTTCTGACAAACACAACAACATTTTTAAACAGAGTTTCTATTAACAAGGACAATCTTTTGCTGCCAGCAATTTGGATTTATTCTCATAATACACCAAAAAGAAAGCTCTGTATTTCTGCTCCTCCTTCATCTCTTCAGACACAGACACACCTATGGGCAGTTGAAATCAGATGTTAGTACTTGCAATTAACAGATTGAGAAAAGGCATTTGCTGGGATTGGGAATGTATTTCTTTTGGTAGGGCTGGAACCTCAGGAGCAGGTTTAAGTAGAAGACAAATGGGAAATACCATCCCTGCTCTGGTACTCGCGAGACAGACAAACAGCTCACATCATAGCAGAGAATAGCTGAATATGAAAAAGTTTCACTTTCTGCCAAGCTTCTGCACAGTACTCAGTAGCAAGGATGCCAGATAAGAGACTAGAGAAGGCAACCGTTTAAAAATCAGAAGACAGCACAATACTGAAGGGCTCTGTCTGTCTGGACCAAATATTAGAATAGGTTAATACTCCTGGGCTCCTCCAGGTTGTGCAGGGAGGTTGTGGAGTCTCTGTCCAGGGAGCTATTCCATGGCTTTCTGACATGACACATTTAAAAGGGAGAGGGCATCCCAATTGCTGCAATATCTTATCTCCCCTCTAAGACTTCAAAAACATGATTTGAAAAGCATTTTACCAAGCCTCTGCAGAGATGCTTTTAACTGCCCATAGCTGCTGCATGTTGAGATTGGCCAGCATTGCAGAACTCCAGTGTGAGTATGGAAACTTGACCTTTCTTGTGCTTGAATTGAGAACTCTTTTCCTGTAGCAGCAGAAGTGTCTCAGGGTCAAGAATGCAGTGGTTAGGATCTAAAGCTTCAATTGCACCTTGTCTGAATGGTTTTGGCCTTTTTGCTTTGGAAAGTATTGATGAATGCCTTTTGTGCTGACAGGGACAAAGCAGTTGAATCAAGCATCATAGACTGTTCTCCCTTGTCCGACCGTTCACAGAAGAGTCTTTGTGGAGCAATGTCACTGCCATCTAGCAACTAAAGGGTTCTTTTTGAAGTCCTTCAGCAAAACTGAGAGCATTTTTAATCAGTAACTGCATTTGCAAGAGCTAGCAACTATACTGGGACCCTACTCTCTCTTTAGAGTTCTTTTGTTCTTGATCCACGCTTTACCTACAAAAGCCAAATTGTGTCTGGGACTAGATTTTCAAATGTGCTCATGTTCCAGTGTGCCAAGTTCTCTCAGTTACTGAGGGACTCAGACATTTATGCAGCAGAAAAGCTCTCCTGATTAGACAGCCCAGAAGAACCCAACTAAAATCTTTTCATCAGTACCTGTTCCTGAAGCCTTTCCTACCTTTGGATTCAATGAGAACTTTGCCCGTTGTTTTAGCCTGTCCAAATTTCACAGCAATTCTTCCAGGAGCTGTCTGTAAGGGAACCTGGCTGTTGCAATGCTTACAAGGCAAAAGTGGACTTTGAAGAACAAATGTGCTTAATGATCACTCTGAGCTGAGACTGGCAAGGGATGAGATCATAATTCTGCATCAGGAGAAATATTTGTCCTACCATCATTGTACCTACAGAAAGGCCTCTGGATGGCTTCCTGATGTGAAAACAAGTACTGATGCAGTTTTGTCCACAGGCCAGCATTACTGCTGCTTTCTGCAGACCTCCACACTGTCATACCATCAAAAAATCCTGCTTCTTTTCCTTACCTGGTATTAAAACCTTTATTTCCACTTGTCCTCTCCCACCATGCATCTCTTCACCACAACTGCACCTCTTCACCACTCTTGTACCTCCTTTCTCCACTCAAATAGCTCCCAAATAAACATCTCCTCTCTTAATTCCTTTTCCCTCACAGGTCCCAGTTCTGCCATATTTACACCATAATCTAGTATTTACAAAAGTTTAATTTAGACAGTTTCTGCCTTGTTTCCTGTTACTAGTGTGGTTGTGTGGGTACAGGTGACCTTGAATGATTTTGCACCCCACAATTCCATTAAAATTATATGTCTCAAAAAGGTAGTATTTGTGTGTTGCTGTTCACCTTACACACTTTATAAGACAAACAGTTCTTCTGTCTAACTGCAACTAAGTGCAAGAGTCATCCATGTAACTGAGAAATAGTGTTGTCTTGGTTTTTACTCTGTTTCTGTGCTCACACAGGATCCTTGACCTTAAATAGTTTTAGGCACTTTCTTGGTTCCGAGCAAAGGCCTTGGTCATGGAGGCCTGGTACTCCAGCAAGACCTGGTGCTCAGCTGGGAGGAGGTTTGGCTTGTCCTGCTATGATTACCTCCCATGTTTTAATGGCAACTTTAAACTTTGAATTTTTCTTCCCTCTTCTTATATTGGAATTTGATGTCATGATTCTTATGTCCTAGTTTTCCCACCATATGTGTGGCTCTTTTCATGAAGATATGGGTTGGATCTTTGCTCAGGACAAAGTATGTTGAGAAGTCACAATTTTAATGGGAAATTTTAGATGATCTGGAGTGTGAGAAGAACTAAAATTGCCTTTATACATACTCAGAGTGAGAATGGAGGTAGAAATGATGAGTGGATGTGGGAATATTTGTAGTATTTGCTCGAGGCCTGTGTCTGCTTACACTCTGCATATTTTTCCTTTGGAGAATGCTGTGGTTGAAAGGTCAACAGTCTGAGTGGGGTGAACAGGTGGTAAACCTGAGACCCTGAGGAATCAGAGGGCAGCTGTTATTCCCTCCCCTTCCCTGCCACACTCGCCATGTAACAGGGAGAAAGGCTGTTCGGAGGGCTCTTCCTTCCCAGGCTCCACTTCTGAGAGGGCATCTCAGCCTGGCTGGGCCTGATGCCACACGGCCATCGCCATCCCAGAGCAGGTCTCATGTCAAGTTCTGTATCCTTCTGCCTTAATACGCCTTTCTTCTGTTTTGTCTCCTGTTATTCCTCTATTTTTATCTTAACATCCAACCTTGAGTCAGGCGTTTTTTCTTATTCCCCTTTCTACTCTCCCCTCGGAGGGAGGGGAAGGGCCTACTAGAGAGGAATCCTGCTCTGTGTTTCATGTGGGCTTGCCCTGAGCCTTAAATGGAGACACCCAGGTGAGAGGACTATGAGATAACCATTGCTGATACAGAAGCAGACTGATGTGTAAGTGCTGTCTATCTGGAGCCAGCCTTACAAATACACTGGAGAAGTGGTCACTAGCATTTAGATGAGGGTACTTTATAGGGATTGAGAGAACAAGAAGGACATACAAGTCTAACTTTTCTTGCCTGTATTCATTTTTTTGTTGTACATGTTGTTGTAAGGGCTCGCTCTGGTTGCTCATACTGAGTGCCTGAGTTAAAGCCTTTGCTGTTAGATCTGGTCCTAAAACAGGCTTTTGGGAAACAAAGTAAAAGAAGTCAGGAAAATGTCACCTGGGCTTTCCTCCATAAAGAAGCACTCAGAAGAGGAAATGCAGAATAATTCACACCATAAATAAACAGGCAGCTGCACTTTTCCTGAAATAGCTCTGGAAAGGGGTTCTTGGGAATTATAATTTTTCTCTTAACCACAGTATGCCAAGTTCACATGAATATCTAGGCAATGAGTTTTCAAAAGTACTCTCTTCCTTTCCCTTGCTGCCATCTGAAACCAACAGTCCAATTCCCAGCATAGGGAACAATTTCTGCAGGACTTTGGCCACAGGTTACAGTTGGGGATCTTGACATGATGAGGTAGCACCAGCAGTACAAGTTTAAGCATCCTTATACACTAGAAGGTATCCACTGAAGACATACTTCATTAAGTATTCTTCCCAGTGTAATGGAGACCTGATAGCTGGCTGGAATCTGGCATTATGATGGTGATCGGAGAACTACTTACACAATTGACAGTAAAACTAACCAAATTACCAAACACTAAGAAACTAAACTGTGTCTAAGATGTGTTTTGGTTTTCTGAACATTAGGAATTGGTAACTTGTAATGAAAACACTGAGGCAATCAAAACAATTTAATCCCAACAGTAGTGAAAGAATGGATTCTATGTCATAATCACTAAATACTGTCCTGTTGCTTTCAGTTGTGTTGAAAGCTGAAATAAACCACTCCCCTTTGAATCATTACAGTTTTTTGTTCTGGTGAGATTTTCAGGTTTTTGATGGTGGGCTCATTGCTCCCTCACATGTAGCAGACCAAAGCAACATCTGTTTTGTACCCTGTGAAATGTCACATCATTACAAGTGAGACACCAGACACATAAAATGGGCCAGTCTCAGCTGCAGTGGTGTTTTGGAGGATAGCATTAGCATGCTTTTTCAACAGTCTGTTTCAGCACCTTTCTCTAGCATACTGTGAATTTATTCCCCATCTGGCAGGTACCTTGTAATCATGTGCTTCTCTGCTGTAAAGGGTTTCAGATGTGGAAGAGAAGGAATAATATGTCTTGTGCATAATTTAACCTCTGGATTTTCAAGGTGGTTGTCAAGGAGAGCTAATGAAAAAGGACAGGTGAAAATTAATATTTTAAGGGTGAATATATTAAAGTGTCTCTTGGTTGTGATGTCTTTTTATTCTAGCTCAGGGAAGCAGTAGATGGCCTTTCTTCACTAGTGTTTAAGTTGAATCTGTGAATGGTTCATAGCTGATTGTAAGAGCCCAACTACTGATGTCTCAAACCTTGTATGGTGACAAGACCTGGGCAGAGAATGAGCCTTTCTGTGACTGCACCAAGGGGAGTTCTGTAGTGGACATCACACCAGAAGGGGGTCATGCAAATTAGGACCTCCTCTACACTTCCTATATAAATTGGGGATGTCACCTATATCCAAAGCGTAAAAAGGGACAGAAGAATATTGATCAGTGTGCACCTACCACCAAAGAATTCAAGATTTGGATTGATCCCATGAGAGGTCTCTGGATCAAAGAGTGGTGATATGTTTCTATCCTACTCCCTTTCTCACCCTATCTTCTCCTTTTGTCCTCTTGCTACTCATTTTTCTTCTCCTTGATACTTAGTTGTGCCTTAAAGTAATTGATAAGAAAATAACCCCTATTGGCAAAACACCTTTATCCACACCATTTATTGATTATTCTCAGGAAAAAAACAATACATTGTTTTGTATTGTTCCTCCAAGGCATTATTGTGACTCTACCACCTCTGGGGCTCTGCCACACAATGACAGCATTTTTCTGGGGATCATAACGATTCACCTCCCTCATCAGCCACTGCATGAGATGGGACATTGACAAACAGAATTTTATCACTGGAACACACTGAAAAGCTGTTTGTTAAGGAAAGAAAATGTAGTTCCATTTTTCTGAATGTTTTCTTTTTTTCTCCCACGTCTTTGTTTCTAATTCCCATCATGGCAAGACTTGATATAGATATGCAGGGGGTACAGTGAGGCAGAGAGATGGATTGTTTTGTCATGACAGGTAGTGTCCATATGTTCCAGTGGCATGATTCTTGTCTACATGATGCGGTGGTTTTCTCCTCAGTGCTGGAATGCCAGTTCATGATGCTCCCCAGGCTGGAAGTCTCAAAAAAGACTGGAATTAGATGGTAATTCTGAGGCAAGAATGAATTCTACCAGTCTTTAAGAGGGGCTGAAATGACTAGTAGGAGCTGCAGCAAAAAACACCCTGAGAGAAGCTAAAACTCTTCTCTGTTGAAGAAAGGGGGAAAAGTCCTTGCAATTAGCTTTTACAAGTCCAAAGAATTAAATTATGATGAGTGATAATCTTATTTACTCCTTTCTCTGCGTACTGAGTTTTGTTGCATTAGCTGTTTCTAAACGTAGATGTGGTTAAAAACCCATGTCATCAGAAAGTGCCTCAGAAAGTTTAGGAATTGGAAAGCCTAGCTGAGTAACAAAACAGAGGAAGCAGAAATCCCACTGTCCTGGATAAGGGGGGATAAATCTTGGGTTGCAAGGTCTCTTTTGATTAGGCCTTTCTTCCATGCAGAGGTTTCTACAGTTAAACCAATATTATTGGTAGAGCAGTGGGTTTCACAGCACACAGAAAACTGCTGCCTTCATGACTGATTTGTCTAGTATTTAAGTCTGTGGTGGTGATAAAACCATATCTCATTTCATTGAGATCGACTAGTTCCTGTAGTGTGAGAGCCGAGGTTGGCAAAACATTTCTCTACAGACTGGGGCAGACCAGCAGCCCATCTGTTGGACACTCTGACTGTGCAAGCCATGTAGGCAGGGAGAGATTTCCACTGATCTGTGTTCAAGAACCCAAAATTTAATCACTTAATAGTAAGAGCTGAACAAGTAGTGAACAAATGCTGCGCTTCTTCCTAAGGATAAATTGCAGAAATACTATTCTAGATATTTTTGGCTCCTTATTAATTTCTTTCTAATACAGAGATTTGTATATTCAGAGCACTCCTTTTTAAGAGACTGACTGGGGATGGGGAAGAAAGGACTTCTCCAGAGCCGGAGATGTGTGATTCTGGATTAAAGTTTGTACTTGGATGAAGAGCTTGTGAAAGAATCCATAGAAAGACAGTGTTTTTCTAATTTCACCATGGAATTTCAGTTCAGAGCCAGAATGAATCATTACACAATGGTAATGTCCCGTTTTTCCTGAGAATAATAATAAAAATAATAATCATGCACCTCACATCCTTCTGTATGACCCTGAAGGTAGTTTCTGGTGTATAAACGCTGTGTTCATTCTCTTTTTACAATACAATTTGAGCTGCAGACAGTGAAAACTCTTGATGTTTTGATTGCATGCAGATGTCAGGCAGTGAAATGTGACAGCCATTAGAAGCATTTTAGAGAATTTCCCAACCAGTTTTCTCTCTTCAGAACAATTATAACTAATATCACAGGTTTTCACTTCCATTTTACTGAAGCCCCTGTTTGGGGCTTTCAAAGAAGAGCACTTAAGAAAACTGTACTGTAGACCCTCTGTATGGCTGCATAAATAGGGAAAAAAAAAAAAAATCTGTAAACTTCCAAATGCTGGCTTTTCAGGAAAAATGAAGGGGAGTGACTCTGATTTTTCTGAGTCTTGTTTCCAAAACATTGTGTCTGATCAGTAGGAATGGCATTATGATAATAAAAGTTTGGAAGGAAGGCTGCTGGTATCAAAGTGAGGTACCCAATCAATCTGAGCAGTGTTTCTCAAGTGTCACTTTATTTCATGTTTGCAAGACTTTCACAGTTTTGGTTTTTAAGGGTTTTATTAGAAATCACACTACACCTTTAGCTGCATACCATCTTTTGTGGAGGAGGAACTAAGATTTCCTGACTAAGTTTGTGAGAAACTCACTAGTGGGTAGGAGGTAGAAAACTAAGAAAAAAGGATGAAAATGAAAGTGGCAGACAAACTGTCCCTGTAAGAGTGTGTCTGGGGGTTTATTTCAATTCTACTGTCAGTCAATATGTTTATATGAATGTGTTGTAATATGACAAAAGCAGTAACAGTCAACATGGATGTCAAAGCTTTGGTGAGGTTTTTTTTTGACAAATGCATTTAGTTTTCCTCGACAATATATATGTGTTAGAAATATCACTTTCTCTTTGATCCCATGGCTGTTGCCCACTATTGATCAGTCTCGATGTCTTGCACTGAAAATTTCTGTTAACATGGGATAATCAATACTCCAGTCAGTGCATGGTGCAGACCCTATTTTGCTTAAATATGACTATTTTGTAATTGCAGGAGCTCAGTACACAGTGGACATTTCTATAGCATTTGCTTCTCATCAGAACTCAGCATCTTAACCCAAACAGATTGACTCTCCTTGCAGCAGGTTTTACCCCTAAAGACCTGCCACTCAAAATGTTACATTCCTTACACCTGAAAAAGAGTATGTAAATTGACCTGGAAACTAAGTTAAACAAGGGCACCTCATTGGTCTCCCATGTGTCTGGGGCAGAAGTGCCAGGAGTGTTCCTGTGAGTGAGAAGGAAAACTCCTGAGCAGATGATGTTTCATCACAGGTTGTTCCAGATGAGTCTGTCAAATTGTTTTTTCCATAGAATTCCCTACAGCTGTATCAGCAGCTGAACAAAAGCAAAGTGAACAAGAAAGGAGTAAAATCCTACTTTTCAGATCGTGTAACTCCTTAGTGTGGGACAAGAAATTGAAATTGACTATGGACAAGCTTTTTCTTCAATGGAAGGTATCAGAACCAATCTTCACGCCTTCAAACTGAGATCACTGTCAATAAAAGAAAGGGGAGTGTTTGCAGGCAAGGCATTTGGGCAAAGTATTAAAGACTGAAACTCAGAGGCCTAAAGAATGGAAAACTAAATCTTTCAAGGTTGCTTTAAGGAATAATCTCCAGGAAATAATTTGCCTTTATAGTTTTCTCTTCTAGCATTTCACTAGAGTGCCCCTTTAATTCATACCTTGTCAGAAATGCAGTTTTGCTGTGTATAAGAGCAAAGAGATGTTCTCCTAATTGTTAAACTATAAAAATCACACCTTCCTTATCAAGTGTAGATCTGCATGATCTGTGCACAAAATGGTAGAAAAAAATCTTGTTAATTCAGTTTCATTGTGCATTCAGAGCTGACTGAAATAAAATAAATCAAATACTCCTTTTACCGACACATGATCTTACTATTTAGTAAAAGACATTAGCTTTGATCTTTGAAGCTTTATACAAAAAGTGAAATTATTCTAGTTTTAAATGTTTTTTCTTTTTTCTTTTTTAACTTTCCTTTGAAGATTTTCAAATTTATCTGCAGGGAGTAGTCAGAATTCAATCCTTTGTTTACACCCCAGTTAAACAAAAAGCTTCTCTCCATAACCCAAACTGATCAAACACCTTTTGCCTAGCAAACCCATCTAACACAACAGAGAATGTTTGAGGGTTTTTTGCATCCCCTTTAAAGACTGTAAAATATAAATTAGTAATTGGGATTCAGGAGGAACCTCAATACCCAGGGCACAGGTCTCAGTGGGACCTCTCTTGGTCTATTTGCTACTTAAGGAAGAAAATTAGTTGCTCAAGAGACTTTTCAGAGGAGTTTGTATTGGAAGAGTTACTTTCTAGCAGGACTTTCAGCATAGGATTTTGCTGCAAGTAGTGGTATGTAACAAGTTTGTTATGTGGCTGGGTAAGAACTTGCCCTTTTCCCTCTTTTTGGGGAGGTTTGCATCTTATATTTATTTGTGCTCATTTAGGGGTGAAAAGAATGTGCCTAAAGTGAGTTAGAAATGATAAGGATATGAAGATATTCCCTCTCTCTAAATCTCATGAGGTCTATTCTTCATACTCTCCAACATAAAATAAAATTTATTTTTACACCGGGGACTGCCTACATCACCACACTGCTGCTCTCCTCTTTCCAGTTAATGTTGTCCCTGGGGCAGTGATGCTGGTGTTAGTCATTCTCCTGCAGAAAGCTATGAGAGACCAGCTCCTGAATATCATGAGATGTTTTCCTTGAGGAGTTGGTCAAATTACTCTTCTTTCT
>WTSP01006228.1:0-17035 GCA_025331215.1 Actenoides lindsayi | reverse complement strand
GGGTGCTCAGAGCCCCGGCCAACCTCCCCTGCAATGGTGCCAGGGATGGGGCAGCCACCACCTCTCTGGGCAGCCAGAGTCTCATCACACCAAATCTCTTCCATCTCTCCAGTCTTAATCCGCTCTTCTTTAGTTTAAACCCGTCACCCCTTGTCCTGTCCCAGCGGGCCCAGCTCAAAAGTCGGTCCCCATCTTTATGACAGGCCCCTTTAACGGGGGCGGGTCTGACGGGAGCAGAGGGGCCGGGCCGCTCCCTCCTGCTGCCCGCGAGGGATTTATCCAAGTGCACCACGCGAGGCCGCTGTTGAGCTAATTAGAGCTAATTAGAGCCGCGGGCGGCCCCTGGGTGCCCGCCCAACATGGCGCCGGCCCCGCCTCTGCCCGCACCCAAGATGGCGCCGGCGGCGGAAGGGGCGTTGCGGGGCGGAAGCGGCCGCGGAGCGGCGGGGCCGGCGGCGGGGCCGGGCGGGCCATGAAGCTGCTGCGGGCGGCCCTGGGGCTGGCGCTGCTGCCGCTCCTCCGGCCAGCGAGCGCCGTGGAGCCCATCAGCCTGGGGCTGGCCATCGCGGGCGCCGCCGCCTCGGCCCTTACCGGCATCATCTCCTACCCGCGGCTCTACTGCTACTTCAGGGAGTGTTGCCTCCAGCGGCACGACCAGCGCGCGGCCGCAGGTGCGGGGCCGGCCGGGGCTGAGGGGGGTGCCGGGGTCCGGCCGGGGCTGAGGGGACGTTGCGGAGGTGGCGGGAGGGCGGTGGCGGGTGCGGAGGCCCCGAGGACCGAGGAGGGCCTGCGGGGCCGGCCCTTTCCCCTCTGGGCCGGGGCTCGCACGGCGGGGTGGGTGCTGGACCCGCCTCGCAGGGGGTAGAGGCCGGTGGGCCCCCGTGCCCGTCTCGCTCCTCGCCTCTGAGGGTGCGTTCTCTCCGTCCAGGTCTGCAGGAGAGTTTGGACAGGAAGCTGTTCGGGCAGCACCTGGCGAACAAGGTGGTTGTAAAGGCCGTGAGGGGCTTCTTGAACAACACCAAGGCCAAAAAGCCTCTTGCCCTTTCCTTGCACGGGTGGACTGGAACGGGCAAGAACTTTGTCAGTAAGATAGTCGCCGAAAGCATTTATAAGAGAGGTCTGCACAGTAAATATGTCCATCAGTTCGTGGCAACTTTACACTTTCCTCACGCTCACAGCATCAATCTCTACAAGGTAAGAACGAGTCCAAATGGAATATTGTTCATGGCTTTGACACCTAAGTATGTTTAGACCAAAGCGCTGCCAAAAGTCGTCACCTTACTTGTCAGGGCTGTGCTTTGTGTTGCAGTTCCTTGGTGGTACCATCATTTGTCCTACTGTGTGCTGCTGGTTTTGCTGGTTTTGGGAATATCTTTCTCAGAAGGAGATTTTTCTCCTCGTCCCATCATGTTTCTTGGTGCCTCAACATTTTTAGAGCCAGCATGAGATTTTTGTTGAAGTTTTATTTACAGGTTTTTAACTATGTTTTAGTCAACAAGTCAAAGCTATTAAAAATGACACAACTGAAATTCCTTTTTCAGGACAAATACCAATAAGCAGAAGTGATGTTTCCCGTCTTTTTTTCAACATGGATTCTTTCAACATCTTTTATTTTTCTGCTGCTCAGGACCAGTTGCAATCGTGGATTCGGGGAAACGTGAGCATCTGTCCCAGATCGCTCTTCATATTTGATGAAATGGATAAAATGCATGCAGGACTCATTGACTCCATCAAACCATTCCTGGACTACTATGAGCTTCTGGATGGGGTGTCTTACCGACAAGCCATCTTCATATTCCTCAGGTAAGAAGTGGCTGCTTCTCAGGTTTGTTGCTCTCTACCCTTGATGCCTTTTAAAACTACCTCCAGCTACAACCTTTTTCTCTTTACTTAGCAATGCAGGAGCTGAGAAGATAACAGAGGTGGCACTAGATTTCTGGAGAAATGGGAGGACAAGGGAAGATATACAGCTCACAGATATCCAAAATGCACTCTCTGTGTCTGTCTTCAATAACAAAAACAGTGAGTAAAACGGATTGCTTTGGAGGTTGCCATAGTTCCACAAAAAGGCTGCACTGAGCTGTGTTTTTACAGCTGTGGTTTCTACTTGATGTGGCCTCTAGTTTTTGGCTAGCAAGGAACCACAGTGCACCTCTTGAGATGACATGAAGGTTGTGGAGCTCTGTGTTCCTTGGCTACCAGCGTGTGTGCCATCTGTGGGGGAATCCTACGCTGTGCACTTCTTGATGGACTAAAGGGAAAGCAAAGAGAAATCCTGACTGCAAGGTTGGGTATAGCAGGAGCTGAGAAACCGTTAACCAATTAAATATTTTATTGTGGGGAAGCCACTTCCTTTGCCCCCAACCCACTTAGCCTGTCTGGCTGAGTCTGTTCAAGGCCTTTGGGCAGCTCTTTAGGAGCAACAAGCTGATGTGCCAGCCTTGCTGGGGCCGTCCAGTGCTTTCTGGGTTTCTTCACACAGGACTTCTGGTGAAAAGGGGTTTTACCATAACTATGCTCTAAAATCAGCATTGAAAGCAAACGTACTTTACTTTTTTAATAGCTTAGGTGCAAGCTCCAAAAAATGGAGCAAGAAAGATTTTCTGGAAGAGCTGGAAAATCTGTTCTTCTCTAAGTAAGAACGGGGGAAGATATGACAGTAGCACTTGGGGAGCAAGACTTAAATGCATTCAGTCAGAATTCGTTAATTCAGCTCCAATGCACCACATTTATCTGTCTGTCCAAAACTTTCTGCACAAAGTACCATGAGAAGGGGCTTGTATTTGGCCTTAGCTGTGCATTCTAGAGCCCTAAAACCACAGGTGAATTCTCCGTGGTACGTAGCAGAGGGCTCTCCTTCAACCCACGGCGGTGTTTACCTAGAGGAGTAGTAACAAACCCCTTCTCTTTCCCTTTGTAGGTGGATTTTGGCACAGCACCTTGATTGATCGAAACCTTATTGACTACTTTGTTCCCTTCCTGCCTCTGGAATACAAACATGTGAAAATGTGTGTCAGGGTTGAGATCGAGTCACGTGGCTACGCAGTGGATGAAGACATTTTAAGCAGAATAGCCGACGAGATGACCTACTTCCCCCGAGAGGAGAGAATTTATTCAGATAAAGGATGTAAAACTGTGGATTCAAAGCTGGATTATTACTATGACTTCTAACGCTTTGTTGCTACAACCTGCAAAGAAGCAAATTTAACTTAATCACCAAGTGGAGAACCCGGGACATTTCATTTTAAGCACTTTTTAAAGAAAGGAACGTTATTTTTTAACTGGTGTGTAAATAAGTGGCAGTGCCTCTGCATTTTTATTCTGTCACTAGTCACGGCTCCCAGGTACTTCAGCTTTGTGTTGTCAAGGTAAGAATGAACTGCGTGGTGAGTGTGGGGCTCTGTGTCTGGCAGTGATGAAGACCCTTCTCCCGTCGGGTGTTGATCGTCAGAACCATGTGGGCAGACTGTTGGCACATAGAGGACTGAGACTGTGATCTGATTTTTACTGGATTTTGGGTTGTGGTGGATGATCTTTAGACAATATTGAGAATTTTAATCGGAGTACCTGTGTCTGTGAAAGCCTTCCTGGGGCTTGTGTGGGAATAGAACTGCATTGAAACTAGGATGTGTGTCTTCTCTCCTTGAACAATTTGGTTACAGTAAAGATAAGGGGGGATTCTGTAATTAAAAAAAAAAATAATCCAGAGTCTTCTATCCAACATCATGCAGTACCAGTGTCTTTCTAAAACAGTGGTATAATTTGGTCTTCTGTGTGTCAAACCAAGAATATGAAACTCTTTGGTGTGATTAGTGTTCAGAGGGCAGACTTTGTATTACGAGGCAGTGAGTTAAAATCCTTGACTGTCACATCAGTGTAGTTGGTTCCTATTTGGGGTTATTTTTTGATGTATGAAGTTTTCCCCCAGTGTGCTCTCCCAGGAGTGATCTCAGGAGGGAGAACAGTGTGGGTTTTCTGACTGGCGAGTCACCTTCATGGAAAGGGTGTAACTTAATGGGCATGTACAGGTTGAATTTTACACCAAGGCAATGGCAAAGAGATTTCTCCACCTGCATGTAGAATCCAGGGGCCAGCTTGCAGAGTTTTTCCCTTTCTCCTGTTCTTGCAACCCTGTGTGCCTTTGAGGCAGGGAGGAAGGCCGATCCAAAGGCATTTAAAAAAAAAAGCTGTGAAATGTCTCAACTGAAGTTACTGCACAGTCTCAAACTTGTTTCTAAATGTGAGCACTGCAGAGGTGGTGGTTGGTTTTTTTTTCACTCCAGTTTCTGTTCAAAATAAACTTTTCTCAATGGAAATGTATTTCTTAGTTACCTTCTGGTGTTCTTTGCATCAAGTGATTTGATTTTTACTTTGCACAAACTTACTGCTTGTTGAGGAAAAGCATCCTCTGTGAAGCCGTGCTCAACTGTTTGGCTGTGCTTGAATTACCGGTATCTCCCTTCTGGAGTTCAAAGGAAGTAGGTACAGGGAGGAGCTGTGACTCTGCCACGTGGTGAAAGGGAAACAAATCAAGTTTGGAGTGCAGACTGCACTTCCAGACCATGGGTACCGATTACACTTGCATGGGTTTTGCAAAGGCAGACTTTGTCGATGTGTATGTGCTCAAAAGTATCCTAAGGATGAACTTGTTTTCTAGAGAGCAGTTAAAACTCTGCTGCTTCCCTCCTCCTCTCACTATGATACCACTGCCTGAACACCCTGCAGGCTTGCACTGAACCCACCCCAATTTCCCGTGGCATTATCTTGAGGTTTTCTCTGCAGGGGGAAGAATAGGGGCCAGTAAAACTCCAACTGTCTGGTTCTGCTCTGAAGTTGTGTAATATGCAAACTATCAGTCCTAGCAGCGAGTGCTTTGAACTCGGGTATTCACCTGTTTCTTTGACCTCCTGATCATAGCAAATTCCTGGCTAATGGAAAAAAGCAGACGTGAAAGCGATAAACTTTTACTACTGTAGGGTGCCTTCTCATCAAGATCCAGTTCAGACAAGCAGTATTGTGGCTCTTCCAGCTTTATTAAATACTTTTAGTTTTGCTTTATGTGCCACTGCAGCATCAATAATGGTATTTGACATGCACTGGTAGCAAGTATTTCATTACACCGTAGCCCTAGATGGCTTTGGGTTGATGGGAGCTTCCTCTGTGGGGTGTAGAAATGATATTCAGAGGGCAGTGACTGCCTTTATTTAATGTCTTCTGTGCCTGAAAACAGCAGACCTGGCGAGGAGCATCTCCTTTTGGGCAAAAGAAATATGTGCCTGACATTGCTCCCAGGTCTGATCCTTCCCAGCCTGCTGTTACTTCTCCCCTTTAGACTGTATGGTTTCAGAGCTGAGGTCCTCACTCTGTCTTGCTCTGACTGGGTAGCTTGGGCAATTATTCTTTTTAATAGACCACTTGAAACTGGATTAGAGAACTTAAAGGAAAATATCAACTGGGGGAAAGGTCTGATCTTTAGAGAAACAGCCCCTTGGCCAGGTGAGACAGGAGCTGAGCAGTCACTGAGACTGAATTTGGTTCTCATCAAAGTCCAGTACAAACAACTGCTGCTTTAGTTCAACCTTCTTCTGTTGGGAATGTTCTTAGATCTCAGATCACTGTGCTCATAAAATCAGAGGCTATGGTTAAAATACAGTGATGTAGCAAGTACTGCTGTCTTGACAGAGGCAGCCTGGCCCTAGGGACTTGTCTGCCTGATGCCCTAGGGCACAGCAGGAAGCTGTTGTGTGTGCCTGGCAGGGTACAAAGTCCCGATGAACAGGACAGTTTACCCACCCCCTCCATGATGTGTTCCATTACAGCAGAACACGTGGCTCACAACAGTGTGAGCAACTGACTGTCCAGTGAGTTGTTGCCAACAGCTGTACCTCACTTGAATTAGGCTGTTATTTACACACTGGCTTTTTTGCAGTGCTAGGGAAGCTGCAGATGCTCTGGCCCCCCCAGATGTGATGAAAGCCTGTAGTCCTGTCATGCCTTGGCCAGCTAGAGGAGAGGTGAAGAGCCTTCTTGACTGACAGCTTTCCTGACACAGCACAGAGGAGGGATGGTTAACGAGCTCCCCGGGGCAGATTTGTCCTGCAGTGCCTGGCAGTATGGTAGGAGATACCTGTTCATAACTACAAAGCAAAGCAGACAGAGACTTCAAGGCTTTTTCAGAGGTGTTTCTTTCTACGGAGCTGTATTTAACTGAATTCCTTACTGTGCTGCTGGATGACTCAACATGTTTTAATATCAACAGGCTTCTTAAGCTGCTTATCTGTTGCTATAAACATTTTTTTTCTAAGCATAAAGGAAACTTCACAGAAAGCTGCAACACAGCTGGTTGACAACTGCACAAACTCACACTTCCCTGTAGCCAAGAATGATTAAACCCAAAGAGAAAAGTGACTTTAAATTTATTCCAACTGCAGTACAGTTGTAACATTTAGTGTTTTGAAATTGCACAAGTACCTGCAGTAACTGAACCTGGATGCAGTATATACACCTGGGAGTAAGTCACTTAATAGGCAAAACATTATATGTGAAAAGCAACAGTCCAATGTCCCAAGGTTAATGGCTGGCGAGCGTTTGGCTCTGGAGATTGCATCAGTTTGCCAACATCTGACAAACTCCACAGCCGGTTGTAAAAGGCAATTGACACTTTTAAACAGAGACAACTGTCTGTTGCAGTTTGAGTTAACAGAACAATGTTGAGACCTGTGAGTTTTGCATCACATCTTAAAGCAAATTTGAGTACAAGTGAGAGAGCAGATACTGCAGCACAAAAATAGCCCAGTCCCTCATAGCAGTTTAAAAAACACACTACAATCAACCAAGCAATAGGCACTTGTCTTGCACTACAGTAGTTGACCCACAAGTGATGGATGATGAAAGAGTTAAAGCTTGCAACAGAGTATTAAACCCCAGCGTTACCAGTGGCTGAAGGTTAAATCAATCTTTCCCAGCTCCCTCACTCTTCACTCGCCCTTCCACACACAGACATTCTTTCATGTTAAAAACTACTATAAAACATACTTATCTAGTGAGGTATGGGATTGCTGATTGCTCCCATTGCTTTCTCTGTGGCTCTCTCGGAAGAGCTTTGTACTCCTATTGCTTACACTTCAGTATAAAAATAATTATTAAAAATAACTTCTGCTATCAAAGTGTCTTCCAAGCAAGGTGAGAGCAGTGTTACCCACTCCTAGGCTGTTGTTTGCAGCTGGGAGGAACTACTGAAGGTCTTGAAGACTTTAGGCCCAAAAATCCATGTACAGGTTAACCTGACAAGGTGTAACAGTCACATCCTCATGATTTTTTTCTGATTAAGAACAGGAGACTGGCCTGGTAATGTTGTAACAGTCAGATCCCTCTGCTTAGGAAGACCTGGAGTTGCCACACAGATTAACTTAAAAGTTTCTTTTACAATTTCTTTTCCCCAAAGCAGCACAGGGACAAGCAGCTGCTTCCCCCCACACCCTTTCCCTCCTGCGTTGTAACTCATTTCCCAGCGTTCATCATGACTTTCCATATTACTGTAGCAGGAGATGTGGTGTGATGCCACAGCTCAGATATAAACTATAATCATGCCCTTCTCTCCCTGAATAGCTGATGCTGTCAGTAGAAGCCACAACAGCATCAGTCTGCTGTGAAGGACAGGGGGGCTTCCACTACATCATCTTCTTACCGCAGCACATCGAGGGCTTCACCCTCACAGACACGATCGTAGTCCTGAACGTGCCACACATCCCTTCATTTCACTAGCCCGTGAATGAGACTGGGTACAGGAAAGGGACTATGACTGCCTGGAAGAATTCCTCTGTTCTCCTTTGCTCTAGTCTAGTTTTTGTGGAAAGAGGAATTAAATAGTTAATAATCCCAGCACTTGAAGGAATAAAGCAGGAGAGGCTCTGTCCAATGCTACGTATGTGTCACATTCAGAAATTCTCTGTAGGTTAAAAGAAAAATAAAAGGGGCAACTTGTGGATACTAGCCAGTTCAGTGAAGAACACTGGGATGTCAAGTTAAAAAACAACCAAAAATTAAAAAGCCCACACAGCTCACCCTGTTCTTTCCACCGTACTCCCTGCAACAGTAAAAAAAAAAAACAAAGCTGAAGTGCAAATGCACAGATTTCCAAAGGCTCTGGAAGTGCTTTGGAGGCCTGAAGAGTCACGAACGCTTGGCTTTCGTGTATCTCATTTCATCTTCGTGAATGTCCAGCTTGGCCTGTACAGTCTTGCAGCCTTTGTCAGAGTAGATTTTCTGCTCTTTTGGGAAGAAGGTCATCTCATCGGCCACCGCTTGAACAACCTTCTCATTGACAGCGTAGCCACGGGCTTTCATTTCAGCCCTGATGCACATCTTCACGTGCTTGTGCTCCAGGGGCAGGAAGGGGATGAAGTAGTCAATGAGGTTCCTGTCGATGAGGCTGCTGTGCCACAGGCCACCTGGAGGAATGGAAAAGCAGGGCAGGGTCAAGGGATGAGCCCTGTGTTAGGAAGTAAAAGGAATTTCCCATTTTTTGGAGAAAGTGACTTACTGTTCTTGTTATTGAAGGCTCCTACAGATAGCATGGGCTCCAGGTCTTTCAGCTGAATCTCTTCCCTCTGCTTTCCACTTGTCCAGAAGTCAAGAGCTGCTTTGTTAATTAAGTCACCTCCTGCATTGCTGTTCATAAAAGAAAAATGTACAGTGGTGAATACAGGCAGAACTGAACCAGAATTTCTTTTTCAGACAGTTACAAGTATTGCTAATCTTGACGTCAAATCACCAACACAGGAACCCAGAAGCCAAAACTCAAGGAAAGTCTCCAATTCTCTAAACAGCCATCAGCGTGCAGTGGGCTGACCCTGGTCAGCAGCCAAGCACCTACAGAGCCACTTGCTCACTCCCTCCTGCCTCGGTGGGATGGAAGGAGAAAACAGGAAGAGCAAAAGTGAGAAGACTTGTTCAAGATAAAGACAGTTTAATAAGTTACAAAAACGAACAAACAAACAAAAAAACCAACAACACAAGAAGGAAGGCCTTGAGGCTTTGCAAGCACCATCCAGAAACAGCCAAAACAAAGATAACAAGCGTTATCTTTGCTGTTTTAGCCACAAATCCAAAACAGCACCAAAGCAGCTGCTGTGAAGACAGTGAACTCCACACCAGCCAGACCAGTATATCGTGCACCCATCCCAGAGAACTCTTCCCAGAATGGAAACTCTCATACAGTCTGTGCTCTGGGCCAGGCTCCTGAGCCCAGCACATAGTAGTGCTCTGCTGCACAGCTTCAGACCTGCTCCACTACAGCCACAGGCCATGCAAGAGCTCACCATGCTCCCCTCTGTCTTTACAGAGAGGGTCTTCACTCCAGAGCAGTTGTTCAAATCAGGTCCCGTAGGAACATCATTGTCATCATCAACACAGATTTATCTCAACATCTCAAAATGACTGAAATAGGTGCTACAGACCTGAGGAAGATGAAGATGGCTTTCCTGTAGGACACCCCATCTACCTGCTCGTAATAGTCTAAGAACGGCTTGATGGCATCAATGAGACCTGGATGCATTTTGTCCATCTCATCAAAAATGAAGACAGAGTGGGCACAGGCACTGACGTTGCCCCGAATCCAGTTCTGCAGTTGTTCCTGGAACAAGAGGTTGAAAACCGCTGAAAAACTGAGTCTTATGGATGTACTGCAAGATGTCTGTATGTGACAGGG
This sequence comes from Actenoides lindsayi, assembly GCA_025331215.1. Lineage (NCBI taxonomy): Eukaryota > Metazoa > Chordata > Aves > Coraciiformes > Alcedinidae > Actenoides > Actenoides lindsayi. Next base: position 7,326 of record WTSP01006228.1, on the reverse strand, counting down.
ACACCCTTTCAGATAACAGCATCCCACACTCACTAGTTACACTTTTTCCTGAAGTGATGACCATAAACTCTGTGCCTGAATCCTGTGACACTCAATTTAAATGTGAATTATTTTCTTACTCGCAGAGGAGACTTTCTAATTCTGACTGCTTTGTATATAGATGAGAGACAGAAGCCAGGCTGAGATGGGAAAGCCTGGAGAAGAGAAGGCTTCTTTTTGTTCTTTGAAAAAAAACCCAGTGTTTTTCCTTTCATAGAGAAATCCTGTCCATCAGTACATCAGTTTGGGGTCCCTTCACACACTAAAACATGAATATCAGAATTCCCCAGTGTTGAGGAATGAAGTAAAAACTCTTCCATGCTGGCTACACTTTCTCACTGCGCAGTGTGTGGTGGGTTGACCTGGGCAGCAGCCAAGCACCCCAGCAGAATGGGGGAAGAGGGGGCAAAGAATAAAAGTGAGAAAATTAATAGATAGAGATAAAGAGTTTGATAGGTGATGGAAAGAGTAAAAAAACAAGCAAAGGGAATCACTCACCCCTGGGACACAGCAGGTTCTTAGAGCAACAACCACTTTGGAAGGCAACTCCCCCCACTTTTTCCTTCCTTCTGCTACCCCAGTTTTTATTGTGAGCACGACAGCACACGGTACAGAACATCCCTTGGGGCAGCTGGGGTCAGCTGTGTCCCCTCCCGATCTCTCGCCCAGCGCAGCCTGCTCGCTGTGAGTGGGGGAGAGCAGCAAGTGTTGGGGCTGTGCAGGCACCGTTCCGTAACCGCCAAAACACTGGGGCCTTATCAACAACCCTCCTCTAGCCACAACTGCAAAACACGGCCCCGCGGCAGCTGCTGGGGAGAAGGTCACCTCCATCCCAGCCAGTTCGTGCAGTTGATGCGGGATTCTTCCTAACAGCAAGCACTGCAGAAATCAGCAGATGGCATCAGTGAGAGGACAGCGCTAGGAAATTACTCTCCCTTCGGATTTTTTGCCGTTTTGGTGACTTTCGTTTCCCGCTCTTCCCCCTCCAACTGTGGAAACACCCACCCGCACGCCTCCAGTTGTCCCACATCCAGGGGACGTGTGCAGCACAAAGAGCCAAACCCCCCAAACTGGGGGGGTTCCAGGGACTCGGAGTAACTGGGTTACCTTGTGTCGCTCCTCACCTTGTAGACCTTGAGCTGATCGTGGTGGGGGAAGTGCAAGGTGGCCAGGAAGAGGTGGACGAACTTGCTGCGCAGGCCGGCACGGTGGACGTGCTCCGCCAGGATCTGGCTGAGGAAGTTCTTGCCGGTGCCGGCCCAGCCGTGCAGCGAGAGCGTCAGCGGCTTCTTGGGGCTGGGGTTGTTGCTGAAGCCCATCACCGCCTTCAGCACCACATCCTTGGCCAGGTGTTGCCCAAAGAGCTTGCTGTCCAGCTTCACCTTCAGCGCTGCGGGGAGAGGGAGAGCTCAGCATCGCACGGCCACCGACGGGCGCCGGTCACTGGCCACGCACCGGGCAAGCTCGGCACGGCCACCAACGTTTGCCGGTCACCAGCCGTGTACCGGGCAAGCTCAGCACGACGCAGGCGCCGCCAGGCGCAGCGGGGACGGCCCCGGGGCAGTGACCGGTTACCGGCCGAGCTCCGGGGTAGGGCTGGGGAGCCCAGCGCGGCCCGGCTCCCCCCGACCCCGCCGTACCGGTGGCGTTGAGACGCTGCCCGGCGCTGGGGCAGCACTCCACGTAGCTGCAGTAGAAGCTGGGGTGCGATAAGTAGCCGGTGAGGGCCGAGGCGACGCCGATGGCCAGGCCCACGCTAAGCGGCTCCAGCGCCGCCAGTCCCGGCAGCAGCAGCCAGAGCAGCCCGACCGCCCCCGGCATGGCTGCTCCGCGCCCGGACCCGCTTCCGCCCGCTTCCCGCCGCCGCCGCCGGGTAAACCCCCGCCCCGCCCGTAGCCGCCGCCGCCATCTTTGTGAAGGGCACGGGGGGGTGATTCGCTGCCCTGCTGATGACGTCAGCGATCTGTGACGTGCTGCCTGAGGGCGGGTGGCGGGCGCGGCGCTGCCTGACGGCGTTGGCGAGGGGGGGGCGCGGGGAGGACGAGGCGGTTTGGGGAAAGCTGGGCGACGCCGGGCTCCTCAGGGCGAGCCTGACCCCGTCCCCTTCTGTTAGCCCTGGGAGCGAGCCTGGCCCCGTCTCCTCCATCACCCCTCAGAGAGAGCCTGTCCCTGTCCCTCTGTCACCCCTGGGAGCGAACCTGGCCCTGTCCTCTCCATCACCACTCAGAGCAAGTCTGGCTCTGTCCCCCTGTCACCCCCGGGAGCGAGCCTGGCCCTGTCCCCTCTGTCACCCCTCAGCGAGCCTGGCCCTGTCCCCTCCACCCCTCAGAGTGAGCCTGGCCCTGTCACCCCTCAGAGCGAGCCTAGCCCCATCCCCTCCATCATCCCCCAGAGCGAGCCTCGCCCCATCCCTTCCATCACCCCTCAGAGCGAGCCTAGACCCGTCCCTTCTATCATCCCCCAGAGCGAGCCTGGCCTCATCCCTTCCATCACCCCTCAGAGCAAGCCAAGCCCCATCACCACCCTAACCCCTCCAAGCATCTCTGGCGCCATCACTGCCATCACCCCTGTGAGCCACCCAGGCCCCATCCTCTAGCCCCATCCCTCCTCCCCACCCCACTTGCAGGGTTTCCCCCAAGACACTGGCACAAACACCGTTTGTAGAGCGAGAGTTTCATGAGAGCGATGCCAGCCCTGCGGGCAGCAGGACTGGAACACCACGGCACCTTAACCAAGGTGCTAACTGTTCCGGTGACTGACCAAGGACATAGCGATGCTTGTTTTGGGCTGTGTTCGGAGCGGGTTGTACATCTAGGGTGGCAGAGCCCAAAGATTTTTGTAGCAATGGCTGGAGCTCTGCGACACCCTGGACTGACCACGTGAGAAAGCTGCTCTATTAAAACTAAGTTCTCAGAGTGGATATTTGTCCTGACAACTTCATGACTCCCACTCCCCCCCGCTGCCAAAAAACGTGTGTTTGCAAAGGGGAAGGACGGGTACTGAAGTACTTTCATTTTCTCAGGAAACAGGGTTTTTTAATGAAAAAAAAAAGTGAACTTTTAAGCAATTATTTTATTTTTAAATTCTCACTGAAAAACCACTGATCAGCATTAGTTATTTTTCAAAATACATGCCCAGGAGTCGACATCTCTCTTGAAACAAGTGCCTGGTACTGCCAACTGCTGGGAAGCCCCATTTCCCTCTGTTCTGAGAGAGTCCTCACTGTCAGCTGCCTTCGAGCACTGAGGTGGGCACAGCTTAGATTCTTGGCTCGTTATTCCTCGTTATTCGCCCAGATGACTGAACTCTAGAGGGGTGTCCTCAAAGGCCCAGGGTTTGGGCTGCCAAGGAGCTAACACCTGAAGGAGTGGGGCTTGCTGGGCTTTCCAGCTGCGTTCTCTGTTGGGAGACCCAGAGGCTGAGTAGAGGCCAGAGGAAGGAACTGGCCGTGGCATACGCAGGTCTTCACATTGCCTGGCCTCTGCCAGAGCTCCCCTGAGACAACTCAAATGACAGTTTTACTAAAGTGGTATAATACTGCCGAAAAAATTGCTGGGCATGTTCCGGTCCCCTCTTTTTAAACTGATGCAGCCGGTCCTCTGCATTTGTCTGTGCTGAACACTAGATGGGGTGTCAGACAAAGCTTTTAGTCTGGGATTTACAGCGTAGAACAACTTTTGCAGAAAACTGAGTCGTGGCTGAGGAAAAACCGAGGAGTACAGAGCTGCCGAGCTGACCACTTGTGTTACAAAACACGATTTCTTGGGATACCACCCAACCCGGCCCTCGTGGCTGCTGAGGGTTCGCAGAGAGCAAGACCCTCACAAGCAATGTCAGCGGGGGACCGGGAACAGCCAAAGTCATCCTCCAAAGGAAGATGGAGAGGGGAAAAAGAAGTATTTAGCTGGGATCTGCAGATGCTCTTGTCTGCACATCCGAATTAAAGGTGCAGACAGGTTGTGTGGCTCACCTCACAGGCTTCAGAGGGTATTCCACTGTTTCTCTAGAAACAGGAGCACTGGAATTGATTGTTGCCCCTGAATACCTCTGGGGTAAAATTGTGTCTTGTGAAGGGTGAATAAGTTTCATGGTTAATAGTCCACCCTTTCAAACCTGGGTGGTGTGGAGCCTCTTCTGACTGATGTGTGAAGGGGGCGATCAGAAGTCCCAAGTTAATTTTTCACTGTGGCCTTGTGTCTTTTGACAAGATCTCATCAAGATGGAAGGGACTGCGTCTCCCAAACCACAGATAGGAAACCCAATGTGATACACTAGAAACAACACAGAGAAGGCAAATTACCTCATCTATGCAAAAGGAAGGGGTAGCAAGGGACACATCTATAGATCTTCTCCTTTCCATGTGGGAGGGAGGTGGCATATATTTCCTATACAACAATAGGATGTACGCTGCATAACAGGTACCAGATGGGTGTTTAAATAACCTTCAGCTGCAACATGTCATGCTGTTATCTCATTATCCCTTACAAGTTAAATGGGTTCAAGCTGGGCCCAGACATGGCTGAGATGTCTAACAGTGGTGGTGAGGCTGACATTGATGGCAATTTCCTTGAACAGCTGTCTGGAAGCTCCAAGTGGAGCACAGACCCCGTAACACGCAGTCCACAGTGCAATGTCTTGCTGCCTGTTGTGTTGTGCTGATGAGCACGTTCTTCTGTTTCAACACCCTCCTGTGTTCTGGGCACAGAACTGGTATCACTGCCCTCCTGACCAGCATGGGGAGGGGGGGTGGTCAGCCAGCAGCGGGTCATCTCGAATCAGCTGCCACAAGCTGAAGGTACTGAAAACTTGCAGCAGAGAAGAACTTTCACAAAGTGTTTGGTGTGCAACAGTTGGCTTGGGGTGCCTCTGATTTGCGGTGTTCATCAGTGTGGTGGGAAGGTGGGGGTGTGGGAGAGGTAAGGATGTGGTGGAGATCACAGGAAGAGGGAAGGTAGGGATTTGGGGAGCAGTGGTGTGAGCTGGAGGATGTGGGGTGCTTGCAGTGAGTACCCTGGAGTGGAGATGGAGTGGAGGTGTTGCAAAGGGAGAGAGAAGAGACCCAGAGGTGGAGTGCTTATGGTCAAATGCGAGGGGAGAAGAAAATCTCAGATGAAAGCTTTGCCTGGCCTTACTCTGCTTACGGTGCATTGAAACTTTCTGTCACCCACCCACAGTTTGATTTGTACACTGTTAGTTTAAAGTCAGAATTTCGAGCTCTCAGCTCCGTGGCAGAGAGCCTAGAGAGTCTGGGGCATGGCTGGTTAGCGTGGCTTTCTGATCACGAGGCAGCATACCTCACAGTTGTCAAGGGAGCCAAGAAACATAATGTCTCCAGTCAGGGGACAGGGTGCTTGGAATTGGTGTGACAGCCCTGCCTGGAGTTCACGGGGTGCAAGATGTTTCCAGGTAAGATTTGTGGGGTCGATGAATCAATGCTTTTCCTAGAAAAAGTCTGTATTTTTGTTGGAGAATGTATAAGGTCTTCAGTATTTCCAAGTGCTGTATGAAAGAGGTTTGGTGACATGACTGCTGTTTGACACAAGGTGCTTGGCTTGCAAGAGGTTCTCACTGAAGGTTTCTAATTGGAGAAGAAGTGGGAGACTCATTTTCCCCTACATTCAGTTTCATTTCTATCTAAATACCTATCTCCTCTCCCTGCCTTCTGACTCTGGTGAGACACTCTCTAACGTTCAGAGTTTTTCTGAGGGAATTTTGGTTTATTTTTAAACATGGTTGGTTTTTTTTTTTTTCCCTCTGTATGTGTGGTTTGGGTTTGTTTTCTTTCCCTGCTTCAATTTCAGCATCATCTTCCAAGTGCTCCTTACCTTAAACATAGGGATGAGGCAGTGACAGGAAAGGGCTGCCACTCTGACGTACATTGGGATCTTTTAAGGGTGGGATTGTGGTGGGCTTTATCCAAATACAGAGCCTGGTTAAGCTCTGAGGACTACACTAATACTGTGGAAAGGCTCTGACTCACTGGAATGCGTTTGTTGACCTTTCTATAATGTGACAGTAGCAATAACACAAGACACCAAAATCTACATTCACGTTGAGCAAACATTGTCTAATCCTAGCAACACCCAGGGAGTTAAGATCCTGTTGTCCTTCTCTTGGAGGCAGGAAAAATGAGGTTTGCAGATGATGAAAGTTCTTCGTAACGGGGTAGTTCATAGCAAAGGGTTTAGCAGTTCTGTCTTTGACATCTTTACTGAAGAGCTTGAGCCATGATTTGCCTTGGGCAGGCTTAAAAATCCTTGTCTAAGTGTGCAAAATCACAGAGTCCCTTGGGTCAGTGTGTGTTGCTGTGCTGTGTGAAGAGGGTCAGTCCAACAAGGAAAGGTAGGAGTGAGCTGTGTGAAATCATTCCTTTGATCATGTCTGAACCCTCCTAACATCCTGACGTACAGAAGGGTATTTTTGTTCTGGTTGCTGTCTCTAGCAAATGCAATTAAGAGGTTCTTCACTCCAAGAGAAAAGGATTTTCCATCTGGACACTCAACCCTTTGCCTGAGCCTGTATTACAGCCAGAGACAGTCTCCCTGTGCTGTACAAGCCGAGGCATTAACCAGCCCTATGGATGTTACAGTGGTTGGATGCAGTGGTGGTCCAGACCCAAGCTTTACCTGGTCTACACTGGTACACCCAGAGCAACGCGCAGCAACTGAGGATCACTCAAGGTTTAGCAATGCTGCTGATGCCCTTTGGCTGTAGTGAGCACTGAAAATCTCTGCAGATGGAGACAAATGTGATTTTTTAATCCGATATCAAGTGGTTTTCAGCAGGTGGAGCTGCACAGGTCATGTTACCTGGTTGGGATTGGAGTGAAAGGGAGGGGAGAGGAGGTGTTTAAAGCCACGCTTGATCTACAGCATAAGTGTGGGTGAGGGAAGCTGCCGTCTCACGTTGCTTAACTCCCGTGGGAACTTCCTTGAAAGGTGATGTTTTGAAGATAAATGCAAGGTGACAAACTGGCAGGGCACTTCTCTGCTCTGTATAGGGTGACACCTGGTGCTGAAACCTGTTCAGTCTTTCAGTCAAGCAATGATAGATGGAGAAGGTCTTTCTCAGAACAAGCACAGGGAGTTATTTAAGTGCCTGGCAACCAAATTGGCTCTGCTCCTCCACAGACTGCTGTGTGCTCCAGAGGGTGAAGGGTTGGAAGGAGGCAGTGCCTTTGGCTTTGGACAAAATCATAAAATCATAGAAACATTTTGGTTGGAAGAGACCTTTAAGATCATCAAGTCCAGCCATTAACCCAGCACTTCCAGGGCACCACTGACCCCT
>WTSP01006226.1:0-46206 GCA_025331215.1 Actenoides lindsayi | reverse complement strand
TTACTTTAGTTTCTTTCTAATGAAAAACAAGTTTGACACGTATTTGTTTTCAAACCATCCATCAGTGATGGTTCAGAAATCAAACATAAGCTGGGTTGTAAACTGTTGGGGATTTTTTGGATAAAACTATACCTGTTCTGGTTAACTTTGTCTTGAATAAGGTTCTTGACTCTAAAGTGGGAAAGAAAGAAGCAAACTAAAAAGAGTGATAGGGAAAGAGAGGAAGGGAAGGGAAGGGAGAAGTGCACCCATGCATCAGTAGATAATAATATCCAGGAATTATGATTCTTACCAAGACACTTGTGAATTCCCTTCTGCAAGAATTGGAATCTGAACACTCTGTTCCTCCTCTATGACAATCATGTTGATAATTGCTACCTGGCAGGAAGAGGACACTCTATTTTTTTAAACACATTCAAAAGAATTCTGTTTCTTTACATACAGTACAGAACAGGAAGTGCTTTGAAATAATGAATATTTTTTGTAGGACACGAAAATTATTGCCTTCCTATGTGTATATATAAAAAAGAAAAAAGGTATTTAACTTCTTTAAAAGATCATCTGTAGTTGTGAGTTTTGTAATTTTTCTTTAATACTTGCTGTTTAGTAGAAGTTTAGAAAGAATGGATTAAATACTGGGTTTGCTGTTCAATTTCTTACATAAATTTGCCTCAATATATCCATCCAAATACTGTATTAATTTTGAATAGCCTGTTGCATGGGGGGTTGGCCCAGTTAAGAAGACACATGCCATGTTTTGAAGGACATGAAACTTTTTTTTTTTTATTTATAAGAGATACACAGGTGTACCTCAGAGTTTCTAAAGTAAACAAGGATTGCAGAAGCTCTGTACTGTCCATTAACTTTGGTATCTGTGGAGAGCGTAAACTTGAACGGGATAGAGGCAGCTTGAGAAATTCCCAACTACTTCAGTCCACATGGACTAATTACCAGGAAAACAGGTTAATAAATAGATACAATAAAAGAGACTGAAGGTGTTGATTGACTGAGGGCACATTTCAAATCACCTTTGAAAAATCTAATATTTTAAGTACACCAAGTTATTAAAATTATTTTCCTTGACTATATTACTCCCATTCACAGTATTATTTCCTTGTAGCCTAAAACTCTGGAATGCATAATACCCTGGGATGCTTTTGCTTTTCCTGTCTGGTGAAAGAGTTGGCCCTGGGAGAAGTGACTGCTTGTAGTACAGACATAACCACAAGAGTATTAGTTTGGAAGGCATCAATAGGGAATGAAACACTGAAATATTGATATTTGCCCCATTCAGAGAACTTAGAGTTACACTGTCTTAAAAGGCATTAATTCTACCTGGCCAGAAATATTAGTAACTATAATGTCAAAGTAAGTGTAGTATGCAGTTAAGCTCTGGTGTATCTTTCTTCTAATGCTGATCAGATTTTTTTTTATGTAGTCCTGGATGATGAGACAGCGTGCACTTTCAGCAAAATGGGAGTAATGGGTGACAAAGAAGAGAGCAGGTCTGGTGTTTAGGAAGACCTTGACAAAGTTGGAGAAAGTAATGGAGTCCAACAAAGGCAAATGCAATGTTTTTCTTTAGGAGTGAAATAACACCATGCAGAAGTGCAAAACTCGGGACAGACTGAGTAGGAAAAAGCTTTGCAGGAAAGGTCCTTGGCAGCCCAGGTAGACAGTAAATAGAGCAAAGGCTAACTGCACAACTCTTGGCAAGAATTTAGCTAGTAGATCTAGGAGAGTGGTCCTCCGCATCAATTTAGCATGCATGAGGTCACATATGGAATGCCGTGTCATATTTTGGGCTCCACAGTATACAAAAAAATGTGGATGTACTGGATGGAGTCTAGTGTAAGGCCACAAGTAGTTGGGGGCTGGACACCTGAAGTGGTGAAATTTCCATCCATGGGTATGTTCAGAACATGATTTGATGAGGTCCTGACAACCTGCTCTATTGGACCTGTGTTGAACAGGAGTTTGGAGCACTTGGCCTCCAGAGGGTCCTTCCAACTTACATGTTCCTGTAATTCTGATACACTGGTTATGTGTCTAATTTATTATTTTCAGTAATGTTTTCCCTGTTAAATTATATATCAAATCTCACAAGTTATAGAAAAATTAAATTGGGTACAAATTTTATAATAACTTCATACTGTTTCTGAAGGATAATTTATCTACATATATTATCAGCCTGTGTGTATTCATTTAAAAGTAGGAAGCTTCTTAGAGATGTGAGGTACAGGATTACAAAAGTAGTTTCAGTTTTTGCTTAAACTGAGGAAAAAACTGTTTTCTAATCTACTTATTTGTTGCATTCAGATTAACTCCACCAGTTACTATATCTTTACTTATAATGAGAGAACTTTGTTTGCTCAGAGAGTTTCAAAACAGATTTAGAACAACAGTGACTCAGAAGACATTATCTGATGAATGGTAATTAGGTTGAGAATGACAGAACTGCAAAACTAAATTTATATTCATAGTGGATGATGTTTAAAAAACGACAATGTGCTGATAAATTATGAGCCTTTGCAGAGAAGTTAAGAGATGGGAATGACTAATTTTGCAGTTTATGAAAGAATATATTTTGAATCTTTTTCCCTTCCACCTACTGTAGCCCCCAAGGAAAAAAAAAATTAAAAAGAGACAAAGAAACAGAGAGCTAAAAAACATTCAAATCAGTGTAAAGAAAAGTAACAACCCAGAGATGTTGCTGAAAAGTCTTCCACAGCTGTGGCTCTCTCCAAACTCTACAGTGCAGAATGATTTCCTATGGGGAGTAGAAGCTCTTGTTGGAAGAATGAACTGAAAGAGAGTCTATCGATCAAATCCAGTTCTTTTCCCATCCTTGAAGAGTTATTTTGATTCAGATAGGTCAACATCTCAGACATCAATTAGGTGGGTTTATGCTCTGGTCAGGTAAAGGACAACCTCTGTAAAACAAAAATGTGAGTTCATAATGGATCCATTCTGCAATTGTTATGAAGCTGAAAATAATACTTTAGATTTTAAAGAGCATTGATAATCTAATCAAAGAGCGGAGGAAACACCGTAAAGAGAATGCAACTATTCCTCTCCTGCAATTCAACTGACAGGAGATGACTGTGTGGAGATTAAACCCATACGCATGTGGAAGTATTTGTGTCAGTATGAAAGGGAACAGTGATTTTGACAAGTTAGAACGAACATATATTGTAGAGTTATATCAAAACGTCAAATGTACTTTAAATCTCTGACAGCCCATAATCTGTGTTAAACACTGAAGTATGAATTAATGTTTAAAAGCAAAATATCAAAATGTTCCAGGTGACTACAAAAGCTGGAGATTTCCCATGGACATTTACTATCAATTTTAAAGAAAAAAAAAAATTATTTTTTTCATATAACATGCACTCATCTGTCAGAGATCAGTAAAGAGTACACTAGTCAACAACAACAAAAGTAATAATAATCAACATCACTTCTAAGAAGTATACAGATGATGAATTTAGTAGAACAGCTACATTATTTAGCTGCATAGTTTGAAAGCACTTCAACAACCTCCAGAAGGTTTTTGATCACTACAAAACACTTCCTATTCCACATAATTTTCATAAGTCTAATAGTATTACTTCAGGGTAGATCTAAATGCAGGAGGCAAACCATCTTATGAGGAATCTTGACATTATTTCACTATATCCATCCCTTGGATTTTGAAAACTGAGCCTTTTCCTAGTATTTCATTTTCAAAAGTTTCAGTGATGGTAATATCTTTTTAAATAATTTTTTTGTCAAATATTCAAAACTGATTTAGAGTAACTTAGTTTATATTATATCTCTGTTAATGACTGTATTGAATAGAAAGGTAAATAAATATTATAACAAACTGAAATGCTGAATAATGTTTGTGAAAATACAAAGCTGTAACACTTCAGTGCATGGTTTTTGTGAGGGTTTAAAAAAATGACATTTTTTAACACAAGTTCCTTCATTATATTAGTATGTGAAAGATTCTAAATTTTGGTGCTATATTTACTCTCTAAGCAAAAACATTTACAGCTACTGAAGGCATGAACACTATTTAAATAAAAGAAAAACCAAAGCATTCCTGAAGCAATAGGTATAAAATCAAGTCTTGTTCTACACAGTAATAATCAGAAAACTATATATGTGAATTTCTTTCTTTTCTAGCACCACTAACAGATAAGCCACCAAAGCTTTTATACCCCTTGGAGAGTAAGCTAACAATTCAGGAGACCCAGTTAGGTAAGTAGCAAACAATTTTTATTCAAATTGTATGAAGGTATTTGATGTGTTAATGTATGATAATAATGCAGTGGTATGTTTACATTAATAATTTAATTGAAAATGCATTAAAAATACTTTTTTTCTATGCAGAGATGTGTCATATGCCATCTAGAAGATTGCTGTTCACAAGAAAAAACATGGTAGTAATTAATACTAAGTACTATACTCTTCGTCTTATAGGTGTACCTGAACTTTCCTTTCCAAATTTCCCCTTTTCTGTATGTTTATATATTTACTGTGGTATTCAGTGGTTTAAATTCTGCTTGCAAGACTTCTTTGCTTTGGCAATTATTTATGGAATTGCAAAGATGTTCTGTTATTACAAATGTTGGGCTGATCTAAAATCATCCATCAAAGAGTGGGAAGTTAATATAATAGTATCTGATTATTCTGATTGTATGAATATATATGTAAAGATGGAGAACCTGATGCATGAAGAAACCACTCTATTGCACTTTTTCTAGCTTAGTGGATGGTGTGTATGTTTTGCCATTTGGGTCTCCTACTGCTGTACAGGTAATTAAGGCTCCAAAGCTAAGTGCATGAGTTACTACAGTTTGCAGGATATAACAATCCGTCTCCTTTGTGGACTGACACAGAGGGCAGCTTGTAAAAAACAAACAGTCCTCAGTAGGTTACGCTGGAATTATGCTTTGGTGCCAGAACAGTAACCTATTGATAGATCTTCTAGCATGTTAGCTACAGAAATAAATGCAAACGAATCTGGTTGTTGTCTAAATCTCAGTGAAATTAAAAAAAAAAAGGAAGAAAGAAAGCAAGCAAGCAAGCAAAGCTCAGTACATTCTGCAGCACACCACCAGAAAAAAAAAAGCAGAAGGCTTGCAAATTATTTCTGACAGTCATTCACAGAACATTTTATGGAGCTTGCCATCTTATGGCTAGTAGTGGCCAGGATATAATAATTCATCCTTTTTTTTATGTTCATACGATAATACTTAAAATAATTCATGATATTCAGGTATTATTCTAAGATGCCAATATACATGTTTTCAGAAACAATTAGATAGAAAAGGGGAGGTGTATTTCCTTCTAGACCTAGTTTCTGTTGTTCTGAAGGCATTATTTCTCATATATCAACTTAGAAAACTTTTCCTATACAATGATACTGGAGGATTTTATCTTTTCATTTGAACCCAGGCCTAGGGTACAGAAAAAAAAGTGACGTTTTCCTAATTCATGTTGCTTACTGAGTTACTTTTGCTGGAAAAAAGAAAAAAATACAACCAAAGACAGAATCTTTCAGGGCTTTGCTCTTGTCTTGCTAAATATACTATATGGGTGAGACTTTTTCAGTAACAACGTAATTATTAATGACTAGCTAGGGGCTTTTTATCTATTATTTTTTTATCTTTGATTTCTCATAGTTCTCAGAAGCATTAAATAATTTGAGAAGTGTTGGGTTTGGAAAAGACATTATTCAAAAAAAAAATAGCTGTTGATAAATACGAAACAGTTAATTTGAAAATGTAACTTTCAGACACAGATGGAAAAGTCTGACTGTAAATTAATGTGAAACTACAATACTTAGCCTTATATCAAGAAGCTACAAGAATATATTAATGAGTTATTTAAAAGCCTGTGAATAAGCCTGTGAGAACTGGAGCAAATGCAAAAATTGATAGTTCCCTGACATGAAAATTACATTTTTCCACTCTTAGATCTTATGTCTGGATCCTGGGGGATGACATTTGAAATGTCTATGTTTCACTTTCACTGAGGAAGGCTAGAATTTATTTCAGGGGGCCAGTTTATAATTTGCAAAATTTGCAAAATATTTTAATGTTGGAGTAAAGTCAAAATTCACTTAGTCAAATCTTAGATAAAACCTATGCAAGCAGCCCACCTGAGGCTTGCGGGGTGTGGCCACATGTTGCAGACTGGTCTAGACACTGCCAGAAAACATATTAGTCCTCCACAATGTGTTTAGGATGGTACGTTTGTCCCTTATTTTGAAAATAAATGTGTTAGTAGAAGAGGGAGAAGTGAAACAGGAGGGATAGAAAAAGGAGAGCAAGGAAATAGGAACTTGTGGTAGTCTAGGTTTCATTAGCAGGTTACCAAACAGTGCAGTGGGCAGCTGAGGTAATCCTTGCTCTCCCCTCATTTTTCTGTGCTTCTCACCTCGTAGTTCTCCACATGGACTTGAGAATGAAGCAGGTTACAAGTGTCAAGGCAGGTACCAAGGCAGTCATATGTAATTTATAGGAATGTGCGTACTTCTGCAGGTGCACATGATGTGCTGAAAGGTCAACAGAGATGGTTCACATCACAATATTCCCTTGCTGTCAGGCTTCTGGGGAGCAGTGCTGAACACACTTCTGAGGAAGCCCTCAGTAACCCTAGTGTGTTTGCTGCTTAAGGAGCTACTGTAGTTCCGTTCTTAAACAGAGCACCTCCATGCAGTGTCTAAATCAAGGAGGGAAATCTCCAGACATATCTCATTCAATTGGCTCCAGCACTGCTGAGTGACAGAGGTATTGGACATTTATTGCTGAGATATATTGATCCTTTCTATACACCAGCGATTAAAATCAAGGTCATGGGACCACAGACCTGTTGTATTACTGTGTTGTACAGCTTCTGTAAAGCAACAGCAGCAGATCAAAAGGTGACTGCACAATAAGGAAGGATTTTCTCTAAGGGGTGACTGATAGAAGTGTCATGGCATACGCTAACCTTCAGTTTGATTTGTAAGACAAAAGGAAAGAAACCAGGTGGAACATCTGCACACCTCAATCCTACAAACCTAGAGACTCACATCACTCTAAAGCTCTCTGCAGTTGTTTGTGGTCCTGCTATTCACCTGATGTATGAAAGAGTGCCAAGCCTGGCTACATTGCAATGAGCAACTTTAGACGGTCACAGGAATCTTGAGACCTCATCTGAAATATCTTTTATTACACTGAATAATAACCAGAAAAGCACAAAATAGAAACACAGGATCAAAGTTGGAAAATAATTTCTCAAAGGGTTTTCTTAAAAGGCCGTAATGAGACAGCTAAAGCATGAAGCAGAGAAATCCTAGATGAGGAAAGCTTAGTTCCAAACTTATCCTATTCTGAATTTAATGTTTTCTTTTTGTTTGTAGTTCCACTTCCAATTTTGTAATCAGTAATTTAATCCTGTTACAAGGGTAAAAATACTGGTTTTTTAACTGTGGTGACCCCAGTATAAACTGCTTCTCTGGAAACAATGACTCCAGATAAAATATTATGTCAAAGAGTCTTCAAAAGTATGGTGAGATGATGAGTGTTTCCCATTCAACTCTGAGCCACTCTGTGGGCTGGCAGCAGCATATGCTGAGAAGGGGAGAAGAGCAGGCAATGAATGGGAGGCAAGGGGAGGCGAGGAACCATTAAGGAAGAACCACATAACGACCCAAGGAACTGCATCCCACAATATTCTTCCTCTTACCTCCAGCATGCTAACAAAAAAAATTAACAAACCACAAATTAAAGAAATCCTTGTAATAATAATAAAAATGCAAACCTTTCCCTTCAGACCAGTTCAGAAAGGAATTAATTTCTTACATATGAAAAATTCCTAAAATTTGAGATGACTGTATTTTTAATTTCAGATTCATGTAGAGGTTATATACTTATTATATAAATATATCATGTCCATGATATGTATATTTATGTAAAAAAAATGTTGTTTTTCTATAAAATCTGAGTCTTTTCAGTTTCCACTGTTTTCATCATTTTTTCCCACCAGCACTATCAAATATCTGTTCTCCTCAAGGAAACAGGAAGAATAGTTTTAGTCTGACTTGAGAAAATCAGTTTTTAGTATTCAGTTGGTCCATCTTCATGTTACTAAGGAAGACAGGTGTGTCTCCATAACAGGCAGTAATGAATCTGAATTTTAAAAAAATGCATAACATACATAATTTTAAAAAACCTCACAAAGCTAGTTAGCCTGTGTCCTACCCATTATTCAATGTGTTTCCTATTTCTGTACAAGGCTGTAATTTGAAATGCCATAATTCACCTAGAAAAATAAAGCAATTGTTGAATTATTTTTAGCTAGACTTGATGTTCGAGAAAAGAAAAAAAGGAATAAAAGATTTTGTGCACTATATGAGTGGACACAAAAGATAAGTTTAGTCAGGCACCTAAACACTTCTGCTGTCATCTTAATGAAATGAGTTGTACTAAATTTCATCCAACGCTAAAAAATTACTTTTGAGACAAAATACACAGTGAATGTTTTTCTTATTTGATTTTAGGGCATTATTTTAATAAAATTAAATTGACTATTACCTAGTGAATAGGGGCTTGCTTCTTTCTCCCACTTCCTCACACATATTCAAGAAAAAATGGCACTAAACCTGCTTTTAATATATTAATTCTAAAGTAAGAATGCAAAGAAGTTCCAGAGGTATATCATCAGGGAAATAAGAATGCTACTTCATTTATAACACTGTGTTTTCATAAAAATCTTCTGCTCAAATTTGCCTTGTTAATGATAAAAACCATCCTTAACTAGCTTAATCAGTAGCTATATAAATAAATTAACTACAGTGATATGAAATAACTAACAAAATGTGCCTCCTTTCATGGAGAAAATGAAAGAAAATTAAAGTATATCTAAAGTTATAAATTTTTTAAATTTTATGTTTCCAAAGTAAGTAATGGACTGAGGACTTCTGAATGTCTTGATTCAGAAAAAAAAAAAAAAAAAAATCTATTGAAGAAGACAACCACATGGTATTTTAATCACTAATATTTGATTACTGAAAAGAAAAAAAAAATATATGTTTTCTAGGTGTTCTGTAGTCCCTTCTTTAGACTTCTAAGTTTCCAGTTGCCTTAATCCAACTATTCTGTAGCTGAGGCTGTCCATGAAGGGCCAAACATATTTTACTAAAAAAGAGACAATACTTGAGCCAGGAACATTTAACTCACAGTCTACAATTATAGCATAGTGACTATATAACAACAGATTTTCCTCTCATTCTTTTTCCTAATTTAAACAAACCCTAAAAGGTCATAATTATGATATTAGACATAGCATATCTATGTATTTTAAATGTTTATTTTTCTCTCTCTCCATCTGTGTGTGCATCTGAGGATAAATATATACATATATACCTAATCCGTCCCTACATACATTATATATACATAGAGACAAAATTTAACAATGCATTTGACATGTATCTGATTTACCGATGAAACAATAAGATATCTTTATTCATGCTAGTTTATAATCCATTGAGAAATGCCTGCTCTAGAGGATAATACATGACATGCTTATCTGTGGTACTTTCTGTGTTAAAGATCAAAATAGGATTTAGTGCAGCAGAAAGTGTTTGTTCAGTATCTCTGCAACTAAGTACATTTCATTCTTTACGTATATATTAGGTACTTGAGAATTTTCTATTTCAGATTGTTTGTGCAATTTTTCACTTTTTCTATTAAAAAGGTAAATGTCCTGTTTATTAATATAATATGGGAGAATACTGTGGAACCTCAAAAAAATTTCCATATCAGTTGGATATCAAATGTCTAGTTTCTTATTTAAGACTTTCTCAAACAATCAAAAAACATATGTCTTTTACTAGCTGAATAAAATCAGATACAGCCAAACTTTTAGAAGAGTTCTCTCTGGGACACAGCAGGGTACAACATTGTAACCAAGGTCATAATAAATACAGAACACCATATACCATGAAATGCAATTTAGAAATAGGCACATACTGTACATGATTTCCACCTTGTGAAGTTATAGTCCTAAAAAGACCATAACTGCATATATTTGAAACATCAGGAATTACGTTGGTCCACAATCATTTTTCATAGATTTTTGTCTTCAACCTATACTGTGTATTTCTAAAGTATATGTAGGCACTTTATTACATCTAATGTTGAAAAACACACAAGTGTTCCACTGTATAGAGAAAAATAAAACATCACTTAATGGTATTATGCTAAAGCATTAAATTATTAAGTAGTAAATGTCAAAATCAAAATTTAATACTGTGTCCTAAGTTCTTATCATTTATAACTATCTTATATTAATGAACTCCTCCAGAATATTCTGCTCTAGAGATACAGACCTCTTGTGAGCAGCAGTGATCTTCATATGTAAACCTGATTTCAATAAGGCTGTCTTCATGCTATTGGTGGAATGACAAAAACTAGTACATTTTTTTTCTCCCAGAAATTATTCTTCTTTTTAGTTCTAGGATAAAAGTTTTCCTACATTTTTGGTGAAGTCAGTATGTATTCATGCAGTTTTACAAGATTGTTTTTGTCTTATCTGTACTGTGGATTTGTAGATTGTATTTAGTCCTGTACACAGGTTTCATTCTGAAAAATTCATCTGAATCGTCATGCACTCCTAATAGCAGTAGTTACTGGGGATTTGACAGTTTGTCATGTCCGTAGAAAATGGAGAGTTATTCGGAGGAATTGTGAGGGGCTGAAGAGCTTAAATGATTGTGATAATCTTTTACAGTTTAGAACATCATAGGACTATGAACATTTTTAAACAATGAGTTGAACAGGATCTTCTTAATATTTGTTAACAGATGTGTGAAATAGAAAGTTCAGATTTGTGCGTATTGAGGTGTTGTTCTTGTCTGTTTACACAGCATAATATAGATACATACATGTTATATCATCCATAGATACAATCAACACACATTTGTTATAAATGTCCAACTCGCCAGCTATTTAACTTGATATGACATTTAATATCTGAGGATCTTGCAAATAAAAAGACTCCTACAAATTCAATTTGATGCTACATAGTATAATGGATTAAAAAATAATAATAATTACTACAATATTTATGGCATGTATTGTAAACCTTCATATAACACTTTGGTAGTGATGAATGCGTGATGAAGAACTATAGGTCAGTGAACATCTTTGCTTTGAGTTAGTCTTGAGGATGATAGGTGGTTATTAGTCCAGATTTCATATTTGACAAAAAATTACCAGCCATTCACATGTCAATCATAATTTGTGCACCACATCACTCTCAGAATGATTTAGAAAACTAAAAGATAACTGAGCAGTGTTTTCCACAATCTGTCCTTTTAATTCCTTATCCTATTCCCTAAGGTAAAATTCTGATAATGGATGACTTAGTTACTTTTTCTTGTTTCCATACAAGAAAGTAAAATATTACCTGAAACAAGAGACTTATTCAGCACTTAGTTTTTATGCCAATATGAAAGAAAATACAAAAAAAAAACCCAGCCCAAACCAAACCAAAAAAAGGTCCAAATACAAAGAACCTGATGTGCAATATTTGTTTCCCTGAACTTGGAGGTAACTCTTGAAAAACATGGAACCAGACAGTTTAAGACAGAGAAGGCATCCAGTTCAGTAAAACCAGAATTTAAATTTACATGTCAGGATATATTTATTTGCAAGGCCTGCCTTGAGTATCGAACTCTGGAGTAAATGTCACTTCATAATGTATCAGTCATTTTAACTGCTTAAAGTATCCTTTAAGTAGATATGTGCTATATGTACTTGTCTCGTTCCAATAACTAGTGTATAATAACTTAAAATACTTGTAGGTAAGGAATTATTAGAAAAATGTCATACTTACCAAGAAATAAAACATATCAAGTGGCTATTCAGTAGAGAAAAAAACAAAGCACATACTGCAGTTAACCCACATTAGGGTTAGTAAGAAAAAATTATAACAAGCATTACAAAATTACCTCTCTCTACACTACCGTAATGGATAGATTAGAGATGTGAGGCTGTAAGGTCATACATTTTGTTTCTTTCACTGCTTTCTAGGCTATTCATTTGAAGTAATAAATGCTTGTATTTTTTAATGATTTGTCTACAGTCAGATTTTTCATGGGATTTCTAAAACCATGCATGGTACATTTCTGCTCATTAAAATTCACAGGAGGACGAGCTTCTTGGTGCTTTCTTGGTGCTTTCTTGTTTTAGAAATTGATACTAAAGATACCACATGTTTGTTATAGTTTAAGTATTAGTAGAGAGTTTTGCAGAGGTTTTTTTCTGTGTGTTTTTAATCTCTCACAACTGTCTTTTAATCAGAGCAGTCATCTCACTTAAGTCAAAATTAGAGGATTTCTTTGTGGAAGACATTTTCAACCCTCAATATAGAGATTCAATTCCCATATGAAGAAAGATGATTTACAAATAAAGCAATCAATATTGTAAAATCTTTTTTTTTTTTTTTCCTTTGTCAAGTGGTAATCAAAATTAAATGGATATTTTTTTCATAGATTCAATATCCAAGGTGCCATTTTATTTTCCCAATGTTATGGAAAGATCAGGCATTTTTAAAAGCTTATAAACACGAATACCTCCTGTCATGTGAGTACTCAAATCGGTGAGATTTTTCTTCTTTGTAAAAATAAAGAAAAAGCAAACAAATCTGCATTTACAAGGGTGAAGTCCAAGAATGAAATTATTCGGAATTGTTATTAGGGAATAAATGATCTCTAGTTTGTCCAGGGTGTTGTTCAGAATAATTTACTTAATACAGTAGACACCTGCTAATATATTACCACCAATAACAGTTCAACCTAGTTCAAGTAAAAAATTAAAGTGAGAACTAAAATACTATTGTACTATTTACTTCAGGGACACATACGAGGAATAACACAGTGTATTTGAATACTTTTCTAAAAGCATTGATACCTCTTAAATTCCTTGATTTTTCTTTTAGTTTTATGAATACTTGCATCCATTTTCAGAGTTGTTTTGTTTTGGGAATTCCTTCTATGAGTCTTCCCCTGAGATAAGAAGAACAAGATAGGTAGAAAAAAGAGTTTGTTTTCCAGAGTAGGCTGAGTCAGCACACCAGCAGTTTAAGAAAGAAGGGACTGTACAATCTCCCCGTAGGGTTGATATAGATCAAGAGAGACCTGTGTGGCATAAATCATAGCACGTCACAGTGGAACTACTCTGCAGTTACTTGTATCTTCCCATCAAGGTGGCTTTTGTCTGGACTTTGGCAGGCTGATAACTTACTCCATTCACTTTACAAGATTGTAGATGCTTTGTATAGACATCTGGGATGACATACCTGGAATTGGAGTGTGTGAATATCTTCCTTCATGGTACCTGTAGACAATAGTTGAATGCCAGGCTTTCAAAAATATTTAAAATACATCTTTCAAAAACATTTTACCTTGAATCATTTAACACCATACATTTTATAACAAGAAATACCATAGATATGGTATATCATAGAAATGTGTAGCCCAGGTCTTCTAATGTGTTTATAGTTTTGACTGTTAAATTCATTGAAATGTAGTTCCATAAACTGAGGTGTGTTAATGATTTACTATGACCGATAAGTCATGACAAGAGATAATTCCATCATTATTTTGACGTTATTTAAAGCTATGCATGGATCACAGTATTACTTAATAGTTTACTTGGTATCCAGTTACAGAAACTTGAGAGCAAGGAATACATTTTACTGTGATAAAAGAAAAAAGTATATTAGTCATATCAACTCTTTAATTAGACATTCAGTTAATTTTGTTTATATGTCGTTCTTGCTTCATCTCCTTTGTACTCATTCATATGAGTAAAAAGCATGCTGGTTGATGGTTCCTGTTTTTCAGAAGAAGTATATACGATAAATTAGTGATACTGAGAACAATACAACAAATAATTTTTAAGGGCTGATTTTAGTCATACAGCTCATCAAACTTCAAAGACAATTTTAATTTTAGCAGATGATAATTTCATTGGTAAGTTTTCAGTCTTTTAGTGTTGTGATATCAGTAGATTTATTTTTCAGAATTTTTTTAGTTGCTCCTCTTACTGGCATAAAAAACCCCACCCTGCTGTTGAAGTATTTCTTTGTTACGGAAAAAATATAGTGACTTTCATACCAATTGAACACGTAAGGTTATTGACTCTACCTGTACAATACACTGAAAACGTATCATGTGACTCATTTTAAGACTATTTTTACATCAGTCTGACTTTATTATAGGCAGTCATCAGTCAAAATGATTCCAAATTAATAATTGTAAAAGCAAATTTCACTTTGCTTTTGACATTTTTCTCTCTTTTTTTTTTTTTTTTCTTTACACTGGAAACTGATGGGTTTTTCTGTAAGAATAGTGAGCTACCACTGTCTGCTTTGTGCCAAACTACCAAATCCCTCACCCTTACTGTATTCAGCAAGTGTCTGCACACATCCTTTTTCTCAATTCCATTTTGCTTAAGCTTTTTATGTAATTAGAAATAGAGTTCCAGCCTGACATAGATCAAAAGAGAAAACTGTACCGAGAGAAGTCAGTATCTCTCAGAACTTGAGTATCTCCTCCTTCGAACTTTGCCTGTCATTTAGAAGTGTTATCCTTATTATTGCATGATGGTGTCACTGATTGATTTATCACATACTACTCTGCAGTATCCCTGCCCCTATCTCCTGTTTTGCTTTGTGGCAATCTGTTAACATGTGTAGGTGTGGATCAACTCTTTCTGAGCTGTCATAATATCCCAAGGCCTGAAATGTAATTCATGAGGTTTTGTGTCCTAAATTCAGTATGCTTTGTTCAGAATTAGCCCAATGGATGAGGGGATCATTGTGCGTGGCTTGGCAGTCACCCCACAGGGTGGATATTTCACGGCCGAGGCTGTGTCTGGAGGCAGTTCTGAACCACCACAGAAGAGGAGGCTCAACTAAATCTAAGCATGGTTTACATAAAAGTGGTATTAATCTGGGGTCTGGATTACCCTCCAGATGGCAGCCTATGTTTTGTGGCTGAAATGAGTCTAACTCTTCTTGGAAAGAAGAGAATTTAAAACAGCCTACTCCTGGGTCTGTATTCAGCACGTTTGAACTTTTCAAGGAGTTGTATAAATCCTCAGAACAGGACAGGTTTCAGGCAGATGGAGAAGAGTGTAGAAAAACAAAGGTAAGAGAGACTATGGACCAATCTAATGAGATATAAGAAAAAGCCTAGCAGACTGCTGATAAGTCTAAGATTCCTTGATAATCTTGATCCCATGTAGATTCAGGTTAGGGACATGCCAAAGAGATTTGGGAGTGGAGCTGATGCCACTTCAGTACAAGTGCCTGGTATGTTAGGTGCTACTTCTGCAACTCCTCAACCCACATACACAGAGGAAAAGTGTTGAACTGCCAATAGCAGTTTACAAGCAATCCACAGATGGAAAGGAGGACTTCACTAGTTAGAGATGACTGAAGACGGAAACTGTGGTGCATGTATAATTGCTGGTTATTTCCAAGTCAGTTAAATGGGGTCTTCAGAGTTACTGAGTTGTTATAGATCAGATGGGCCTAAGTAACTGGCCTCTAGCAGCATTTCCTGAAATATGTATCCAGTGCATTGTAAATGCGAGGTAAAGCATTGCTGAAGTTTAAGACAGCAGGATTTTCTTTGCTTGTCAAATGAGTAACAGTACACATTATCACTTACTGTGACACAGAAGATGTTATACAGTTTCTTAAGCAGTGATAACATTTCTGACATAAAGAAAAATACTGAATCCTTACTAATACATCTGTCTAATATCTATTTTGTCTATTCGGAATGGAGTGCCTCCTTCACAATTAGCTCCTGTTATCTGCTAAAGGAAGAGCAATTTATCATACATGAGTGCCATTTCTAGGAAGTCACCTTTTTTTTCTATTTTATTTTTTCTTTCTTGTGTTACCTCTTAAATCAGGGACATAAAATAGAATCATAGAATAGTTTTGGTTGGAAGAAACCTTAAAGATCATCAAGGGCAACCATTAAGCCAACACTGCCAGGTCACCACTAAACTGTGTCACTAACCACCAGATCAACATGTCTTTTAAATACCTCCAGGGATGGTGACTCAACCACTTTCCTGGACAGCCTGTTTCAGTGCTTGACAACCATTTCTGTAAAGATTTTTTTCCAAATATACAATTTAAACCTTCTCTGATGCAATCCAAGGCTGTTTTCTCTTGTCCTTTGGCTGACTACATTGGAGGAGATCAACCCTTACCTCACTTCAGATCATTGCAGAAAGCAATAAGGTCTCCCCTGAACCTCGTTTTCTCCAGGATAAACAATCCCCTTTCCCTCAGCCGCTCTTCATAAGACTTGTTCTCTAGACCCTTCTTTGAACACTCTCCAGCACCACAATGTCCTTCTTGTAGTGGGGGAACCAAAACTGAGCACAGTACTCAAGCTGTGGTGTTACCCATGCTGAGTACATGGGGATGATCACTTCCCTAGTTGTGATGGCCACACTGATACAGGCCATGATGCTGTTGGCCTTCTTGACTACCTGGGCACACTGCTGCCTCATATTCAGCCATCTGTCAAACAACACTCCCAGGTCCTTTTCTGACAGTCAACTTTTCAGCCACTCTTTCCTAAGCCTGGAGCATTACCTGGGGTTGTTGTGGCCCAAGTGCAGGACCTGGTAATTGGCCTTGTTGAACCTCATACGACTGCCCTTGTCCCATCAATCCAACCTGTCCAGGTACCTCTGTAGACCCTCAGACCATTAAGCCTTTCTAATAAACCCATTCGCTAAAGGAGACTGTTTATATGTAGTTTTTATGACCTTTGCTTACAGAATTAATTTATATTTCAGATTTGAAGGGTATATGTCCATAAATTAAACATTTGTAATTTACATAAATTGTGTACATAAATTTACCTTGTTTATGAAAATACAACATGCTATTGTATTTGAACTAAACTTTTGTGTTTATTTTCAAATTAATTAGAAAAACCACCAACAAAATAAAGTCATCTAAAAAATATTGCCAGCTGTTCTTGCAGCTCATATTTTTCAGCACTGAAATATACTTAGCTAGGTCAGAAGACAAAAGTAACAAAATCTGAACAAAAGTAAAACTGATTTTTTTGTTATAATTTTACAGTTCAAACTAGAGGAAATGTAAAACTCTACAGTCTAAGTAATGAAAAGACAACATATGTAAGTATCATCAGTTTTATTCCTTAGTAAATTATATGAAGGATAAATTTAATTAAGGATATATTGTAGCTTTTTAAAGGGAAAATGTTGGATTATGACATCCACATGTTGCCTTTATAGATTACAGGCACAGGTAGGACCAGATTACAATATTCATAAATTTTACAGCCTGTGTAGAATAACAATAAATCCATAAACCCAAGATGAAAAACCACATCCTATATCATTGCCCTTATGGTATTAAGCCATAGAAGTGTTTTAAGAGACAAGGAGAAGCTTGGGTTCATTTATTGACTGTTTTCTATAAATAAATAAATAAATAAAAGTTAAATTTGGAGTTTAGTATAGGAACTTAAAGACGATAAAAGGTATTTTTTTTTTAATAGATTTCATTCTTCCTTTGCACCTATGCTATTGAGTTCTGCTTACTTAAAACACTGATCCAAATAATATTTATTTTGCTTTAAGGCAAGATTGAATAAAAAAAAAGAAAAAGAAAAAGAATCAGTTAAACATTAGTAAAGGTCAAGATTTGTAAAGGTCTGTGCTGCCTTTTTATAAACATAAGACAATAACAGAAAGAAGCTGGAAATAGGTGACTTGAGGGAGAATCTCTAACATGTAACTAAAGTAAATTTTGTTGCATTAATGTTAGGGATTTTTTTCTAATAATATTTTTAAGGATGTTTAAGTTATATATGTTTCTTTTAAAACTTCTCTTCTTTAAAACATACTGTTTGGAGTAGTAAGTAAATTTTAAAAATACTGAGGAAGAAGTCTGGCATATTTAAGTAATCATAGAATCATAGATTGGAAGGAGTTGGAAGGGACCTCTGGAGACCATCAAATGATAAAACTAATTTCAAAAGTATGGCATTGTAAGGAATTCTAACAGTTTCTCCAGTCCCAAACTTTTTTCTGATACTCCTTAGGCAATAATCTTCAGATGCCTTTGCAATTTATAGCTTTTCTGGTTGCATAAGATAAATAGTGGTTCAAGATTTTTCATCTCTCTGTGGATGTAAATGATTCAGAAGCCTGAAGACAACTGAATCAATTCTGTATTGGAAAAACAATATAATTGTTTCTTTTAAAAGACTTAGAAAGCACTATCAACATTTTATTCTATGTCTAAAATGTGCCTACTCTGCTTGCCAGGTTTCTCTCTCTAGAGGGTTGCACACTTTTTTCTTTAGTAAACTTTTCTGCCTGTTGGAGATAGAGACTTCTACATGCGATACTACTGCCATATATATCCTTTACACAAAGAACAAAACCATCACGTGTTCCCTTAGTTCCAGTTCTGTTTCTTATAGTTATAGTTTCTTAGTTTTAAAATAGTTGTCTTGCTCTATTTAGACAGCACTTACCCACCCTTATCATAAATATTTTTCTCTTGTGGTGTTAATGGTGATTTTCTAGTCTGCACTCTGCTTTCTTTTACTGTTATTATCTCCCAAGAGTTATTCTAGTATAACTGCAAAGGATTATCTGAGATTCAAACACTGTGCCTCTCACAGAGGTAACATACCTACCAGTGATGGACTGCTCTCCACTTGTCTACCTGAGAGACATTTAAAAGAAAAGTATTCAGTTTCCAATTAGTCTTTGGCTATACTGCTAGCAAAGGTGAGACACTTCATGTAATAGCAAAGCAAGAAAGATTTGTGTGAAAGAGAAGTTTCTGGAAGAGCAAAAGCTTTGTAAGTGGTAGCTCCTGTAATGGAAGAGGCTTCCTCTCCTACTGAATTTTCTCCCAAATACCCTGAGAATAGAAGAGATTTTCTCCTTCCCCAGGATCCTCCATAAAATGACAGGTAAGTCATTGAACACGAGGAAGTTATCTCATAAACTTCTTCATCTTCCCACGTTCTTACCTGAACTCACCAGAGGAGCATCAAAAATCCTCTTATACTCATTCAGATACCTGTACATTGCATGCATGGCAGAAACAGGCAGGTATCATCCTCTTTTAGAATACTTGTTGCTGAAATACTTTTACTGGTGATGGCAGGCAGAGCAAACTGTGACTTAGATTATTAAAACTTGCTTCATTCACAGTCTCCACATGTTTTCCTATGTATTTATTTTGTCACAAACTGAAGGCTTTTGGAGGAAAGACTTCTATTCTGCTATGGATTGACTGTCTAGAGCCATACCCAGCTAGTGATACCTAGTCATGGTGATTGTTACCACAACAGCAATATTTGGTTTGCTTTTCCCTTGGAAAGAGTTTTAAATTACAGTTATTGCTCCTCAGTTCTTCCTTCTTCAGTGTGTTGACCTCCCCATAAACCCTGTAAAGATCTCACCCTGTAAAGGATACTGTCTTCTTCCTTCTTCCTTTACTACTGTCCTTCCAGACAAGAAAGAAAGACAGAGAAGAAAAAAAAAAAAAAAAAAAAAAGAGAGCAAACCTTATTCCATAAAGTATACATATTTCTGAAAACTAAGCTATAATAAAAAAATCTGCACAATCTATGCAGTACCCTGATTATTAGAAGATATTTTGCAGCTGCCAGGCACCCCACCGAACTCTACAAAGATGGAAGCCACCACTGAACTTTCGTAGTGTTCATTTGACATTTCTGGTTACTGAAAACTCTGTCATGTAGTGGTATAATCTCAGACGGAATCCTTGCACTAAGATCCAAAAATATGATGATTATCATACCTTTCACTTACTCTTTCAGCATCTTGGCAAGGAATTAGTCTGTGTATTTGAGTGCATTCACCATTTATTCACAATGCCATTATTAGTGGGAAATAAAGAGTTAAGAAAATCCTTTTCATGAAGATGTGCAGTAAAAACTCTGTGTAGTGATTACAGATTTCAAGGCAGTATTTGTTAGTACTCTTCTCATCAACCCCGAACGGTCATTATGTGCAGGCAGAAGTTGATGGAGATTTCAGAAATACAGAGAACATGTTCTCATCTAATGCAATACCTTACTTCTGGAACATATTAAAGTGATGAGAAATGCTAAAATGCGTACTACAGAATTCAGTGCACCTGCTTGCCTTTTGTTAGACCAGTTTGTATCAACAATATAGTTTCTGTGACTTAATGAGCTATGTATGCATGAGCTTATGAGACATCACACACAAACTTCCTCATTAGCAGTTTTCATTGTTATGGAAGGAACCATTGTGTTAAAAAGAAACAAACAACAAAAAAACACATGAAAGAGCTTTTTACATGCTCCCAGCAATTGAAATCTTCCAATATGTCAGGCCTGGTGTTCTGTTCAAATTTCAACTTTAGAAACAACATCAAAGGTATTTGAGGTATCCTTCAAAGACCTTTCATGAAACAACTAGCTTTGAGAAAGCAGAAAATATGTGTATGGTAATTAGTGTAAGAAATAAGAGACTAGGTATGATGGGCATAAACAGACATCCTCCAGCAGAATGCAAAGTCAAGGCTATTCAAAACCAGGAGTTTAGGCATCAGCTGGTGGGAATTCAGAAAGCACACAAAGCCTCTGCTAACAAGGAAAAAGGTCCTTGCAAGGGCTAAGGAAAAACAAACACTGGAAAAAACACATAACAAAAGGAGGGGATCATGGAGTACAACATAGCCACAGTACATGGAGAATATCTTTAGGACAACACACGGTCCCCACTGTGTGACCAAAGAAAGGGAAACCCACAGACTTCCTCTCTGGGGTAGTGTAGTGTAGTGTAGTGTGCTACACAAAGCCACTAAATGCAGAAAGGAAGGAGAATGTGTATGGGACATCTGTGTTATGACTGTAATGGAAGAGTACAGGGGCATAACAGAAAAAAAATATCTCTTGGTCATGCTGCCAGGATTACAATAGATACCAAGTGAGAGACTCCTTAATAATCTTCTAATTGGGTTAATGTCAGGCTGCAAGGCGAATACTGATTCCTTCTACTTGTTAAATGAAACTGAAATAAGTGTAAATAAATTATGTTGCAGAAGCTATATTAACTTTCTAATTATATTAGATCATGCTGGGTAATAATTACCAAGTTGTGTTTTTGTTGAATATTTACACATAAATTCAGATTTCAATAAGTGTAAATATCAGAAAATATGATGCATGTATCAGAAAGTATGATTCTTCTATTTCCTGGCTGGGGAGGAAAAAAAAAAAAAAGGAAAGACAGCAGAAAAGGAGGTAAAAAAGATGGTCAGCAAATGCTTTGTCTTTTTAGAATGATCAATAAGGCACTCGTCATTTGGCCTTTGAAGCTCTAGTATTTCCATATCCTTTTATCTTAAGTATTCATTTTTAGTTTTAAGATTCTTACTGCCATGTAAGATTTATGAAAATGACTGCTCATGACTAAAATGAACTCTGGAGGATGACTTAGATCCTGCATCACTCGGCACTAGCTTAATACAAGAGTATGCTTGCCTTCTAGTGACCTCTCTGGATCATGTTGACCATGGGAAATTGCATTTGGTATTGTACTGATCTGGGATGCTCTGTGCTGGATTATCAGTATTGTTTACACTTTCTTCTATATTTGCTAGCAAAATCTGCACAATCATCACATTCATGCAGGCCAGGAATGCCTGCAGAGGTCAGAACTAATTTTGAAATTATTGTCAGGTAGAGATCTATTTCCTGACATTTCAGTATCTACCTCTGCCCCTTTACATATATGCATTCACCCACTGACACATACAAATGGTTCTTAAATAAAGAGGAAGTTTTTAGGTAATTTGTCATGATCTTCACTTAAGGAAAGCTTTGCTATTTCAAATCATAATAATCATAATAATGTCAATATTCGTAGTTATTCATAAATAATAAATTAACTGGCATTTTAACAGTATATAAAACTACTCCCCCCCCCTTTTTAATTGCTAAAAATGCTTAGAAAATTATTTTATAAATGCAACATTTCAAAAGGTATTGTAGTCTCTATAGCTCTTACAGATCTCTGTCAACAGAATGTAAGACATGAAGATAAATATTTAACAACTCACCTCTTTTCCATTAATCACTGTGTTGCTAGGAAAGTACCTTTACAGGGATAAAGGGCTAACATCAGAAAACTACAGTGAAGAAGCACAATGAGAAACCTCAGTAAGTTCAGTGTGGCTACTTTTTCTAAGATGTACTTAGACAATAAAAGGTTCTTTTAACAATACAATTAGAAAGTAAGTTTTAATTAAATATTTATACATTTTTAAATTTTTAATCCATAGTTTTTATGTGTTCCCGTGCATATCTGTAGGTAGAATAACTGTCAGATAGTTTGTTCATATGTTATATTTTCTGTGATCTTTCATGATTTTCGGAGTATGAGGAATGAATTCCTAAAACATGATCTAAGGACAAAAATAAGATGGGGGGACGGGGGCAATGACATTCTCTCTATTGATTCACAGTATGTGAAAGATGCTGTGTTCTTCTTTAGACAGAGTAGGAATCTGAGTCAAAAGGAGATAGAAAGCTCACTTGTCATGCTGGTGATGGGAAAACTTGGGACATGAAGCTCTATTACATACGCAGCATGGAAAGACATTAGAGAAGCTGTGGGCATGCTGCTTCCCCATGGAAAAATAAATCAGGATTCACTTTTGTCCTCAGCATTTGAAAAAATACTTCCTCAGATGCATTGACAGAATTCCTTCCCTTATAATAGAAAATTTCAGGGATTTTCTAATTCCTATGTCCTAAATTATAGGGATATAAATTATTTTTTCCCTACTAGTATAGCAATGATAAGTCTTTTATGTTAGATTCTTGATTTTCAAGTTAAATAACACCTTACAGTCTTCCAACTTTTCACAAAATTTTCTCTAAAGAACCTAAATAAAGCAGTTTGAAGGATTGGTTGCATGTGTTGTGCACATAAGGATTTTCTTATGGTTTATCTCAAAGAGCTGTTTAACTAGTGACAAGAAATCTATAAACAAGGTGGTAATATGTTGATTTTAAATTTGCATTATCTGAAAGACTGACTCATTACTAAATCTGATTTGTGTCCCATTCAGCTCATGTCCCATGCTTTACTACACAGAATAGCCTTGGTCCAGGGCCTTTTCTCCTTCCTAGATCTAGAGGAATGGCACCCTCACTCCCATCCTGTACCAGGAGTTGAAATGTGAAAGCTAGATCTGCTGTTTCCTCCTTGCTGCAGTAATGCTACTTTTCAGTGAAATCCTGAGCTGCTACGCAAAGGGTGAGATTCTGGGTCCTGAGGATGGTTTGGGTAGAGTGCAATAACTTGAACAAAGAACAGGGAAGGAGGGACGCCCAGTGCTATCATAAGGTGTGGAAGAAATTTACCCCTAGGGCATCTTCTACTCTTAAGGACATTAGGGATGAGAAAGACATCGCCTTGTCCACATAACACCTTACTTCCCTGATCTATCTTAGTCTTTGTGCAAGAAGCTCAATAAGAAATAATGTTGATAGCATCAGTGGTGATAGTGATGGGTGTTTGGGAAGGTATGAAAGTCATGAAATATATCACATCCTATCACTACCCTGAGCACATCTAGAGTATAGACATGTACTTGCACACTAGCGACCATGTGTGTGCAGCCTCAAACTGTCCATAAACAAGAAAAAATGGCTAAAAAATGATCAAGTGATTTCAAAGACTTTTGTGGTCATTAGACACACCACGCTCCACCATGTACTGGCCAGCCTGTATTAAGGTCCAGGTTTAGAGACTCTTGCATGAGGAACAGAACAGCTCTTGTAGGAAGCTGGAGCTTTTTGATTTACAATTAACTCACTGAAATCCCTGAAAACAGATCTCACATTTCTAGTGTATACATTGGCTTTTTTTGCAGAGTCCTGATGGAGCAAAATAAGCCTTCTCATCTAGCCTAATGGAGAGACATGGTGCTCAGCCTTATCTTCTGGTGTAAGAGGCACAAAGGTGCTTTTGAGGACTGTATCTTCACAAATCTATAGACTTTGATCACCATAGAGACACTGTGATTACCCTGTGCAATCATGGAGTGAGAAGGGAATAGAAGATGGCAGGAGATACCTTTGTGATACTGTTAAAGGACAAATGGACTGAGGGTCAGCACTAAACACGAGTAGGAACATTTCCATCTACCTGTCAGTGGCTGTGATGAGCTTTCTCTGGATAACTTGAAAAAAACCAAAAACTGAATCAAAACTATTAGCAGGCTAACAAAACATAGAACTGTGTATTTTTGTACACGCTAATGTGCAAAGTAAAAAAGCATAACTACACACTTGAAAGTTCATTCCCCTAAGGGGACAGTCAAGTTTCTCCTTGGGCTATTGATCATTTGGACTCTTTTTTTTATACATTCTATTATGATGAGGTAAAATACCAGTCCACCCCCATTAAACAAAACAAAGAACCTTGGATTTACTTGCAAAAATTGTAAAGCTCTTCATCTCCTGCTTCCAGACTAACTTCCACTGGTTTCAAATTGAAATCAGATGGAATTTTTCTTTTCAGAAGCTCTGTTGCATCCTTGAAACCAGTACTGAGATGTATTGTAAAAGCAGTCCCATTTCTGAGAGCATGGTCCCTTGTAATTTACCTTTCTTGGTTTGCCTACCGAGATATGATGAGGCATTCCATTTTCAGCAATTTTTAGGTTAGGAGATACCTCATAATATTAATTTTTTTCATTATTTTGGCCTAACACATTTCTTAAAAAGAGGTAAAGATTTAAATGATAGTTTTTATATTGCTGCTTATTGAGATGCATGACTTTTGGCAGATATATTGTATTTTTGCAGCTGTACTTTATAAGACCAGCTGCAACAAAGAAGTACTTATTTCACAACTCTCTCTGAGTTCTTGTTTGCATGACTTTGTTGTGTGAGTCTCGCCTGTGCTACAATAGCTTGTCTTCATACAGCAGTACTCTTGTGAGTATGTGTCATCTTACAATTCACTGGACTTACAGTTGCAGTACTGGATGATGTTGCCACAGGTGTTGGCAAATTGTTATTCACAGAGGTAACATTATTGCATTTATAAGAAGAAACAAAGTGGTGGCAAGAAGAAAATTCCATAGAACTTTTAAAAGAGCTGTTGAAATATTGACTTAAATTAATAACAACAAAGCTCCAGTTTCTTCCATTGTATTCATATTTTTGGGAATTCACTATAGCACCAGACCACAGTTTGAAGATTGATGAAATAAATAAAGACACTGATGAGACATTCTTTCAAGAACTTAGAGATATCTCATATTCACCAACCCTTGTTCTCATGGGGGACTTCAACTTGCCAGATGTCTGCTGGAAGTACCACACAGCAGAAAGGAGGTAGTCCAGGAGGTTTCTGGAATGTATGGATGACAACTTCCTCTTGCAGCTGATAAGTGAGCCTACCAGGGGTAGTGCCCTGCTAGACCTACTGTTTATGAACAGGGAAGGGCTGGTGGAAGATGTGGTGATCGGAAGTCATCTTGGGCACAGCGACCACGATATGATAGAATTTTCAATACATGATGATGTTAGGAGGGTCGTCAGCAAAACCTCTACCTTGGACTTCCAGAGGGCTGACTTTAGTCTATTCAGGACACTGGTTCAGAGAGTACCTTGGGAAGCAGCCCTCAAAAACAAAGGGGCCCAGGAAGGCTAGAATTACTTTAAGAATGAAATTAAGAAGGCGCAGGAACAGGCCGTCCCTATGTGCCGAAAAATGAACTGGTCGGGAAGAAGACTGGGCTGGTTGATCAGGGAGCTTTTTCAAGAACTCAAGAAAAAAAAATAAGCAAACTTTGGAAAAAGGGGCAGGTGAATCAAGAAGCATTTAAGGATATTGTAAGGTCATGTAGAAAGAGAATTAGAGACGTGAAAGCTCAGTTAGAAATTAATCAGGCCATCTCTGTTAAGGATAATAAAAAGTGCTTTTATAAATACAGTGATAACAACCGGAGGGTCAGGGAAAATCTCCATTCCTTATTGGATGAGGTGGGGAACAAAGTAACGGAAGACAAGGAAAAGGCTGAGGTACTTAACACCTCCTTTGCCTCAGTCTTTAACAAAAAGACTGGCTATCCTAAGGGAAACAGAGCTCCTGAGTTGATAGACAGGGACGGGGAGCAGAATACCCCTCCTGTAATCCAGAAGGAAGTAGTTAGTGACCTGCTGCGCCACTTAGATCCCAACAAGTCTATGTGTCCAGATGGGATTCATCCTAGGCTGCTGAGTGAGCTGGCAGAAGAACTGGCTAAGCTGCTCTCTATCATTTATCACCAGTCCTGGCTAACTGGGGAGGTGCCAGCTGACTGGAGGTTGCTCAGAGTGATGGCCATTCATAAGAAGGGTCAGAAGTAAGATCCAGGGAACTATGGGTCTGTCAGCATGACCTCAGTGATGGCAAGGTTATGAATGAAATCATCCTGAGTGACATCTAGCTACATGTAGAAGACAATCAGGGGATCAGGCCCAGCTAACATTGGTTTAGGAAAGGAAGGTCCTTCCTGAAAAATCTCATCTCCTTCTATGACTGGGTGACCCACCTAGTGGATGAGAGGAAGGCTGTGGGTGTGGTCTACCTTGACTTCAACAAAGCCTTTGACACAGTCTCCCAGAGCATCCTCCTGGAAAAGCTGGCAGTCCATGGCTTGGACAGGTTTTTCACTGGGCTAAAAATTGGCTGGATGACTGGGCCCAGATAGTGGTGGTCAGAGAGGCAACATGGTGGTGAATATTGCTGCATCCAGTTGACATCCGGTGACCACTGGTGTACCCCAGGGATCAGTACTGGGCCCAGTCCTATTCAACATAGAATCACAGAATTATAGAATTGTCAGGGTTGGAAGGGACCTTAAAGATCATCTACTTCCAACCCCCTGTCAATGGCAGGGACGTCTTCCACTAGATCAGTTTGCTCAGAGCCCCATCCAGTCTGGTCTTAAAAACTTCCAAGGATGGGGCTTCCAACACCTCTCTGGGCAACCCATTCCAGTGTTTCACCACCCTCATGGTGAAGAAAATCTTCCTAATGTCTAACCTGAATCAACCTATCTCTAGTTTTAATCCATTCCCTCTAGTCTTATCACTGCCCGACAGCCTAAAAAGTCCCTCACCAGATTTCTTGTAGGCTCCCTTCAGATACTGGAAGGCCACAATAAGGTCTTCCTGGAGCCTTCTTTTTTCCAGACCGAACAACCACAACTATCTCAGTCTGTCCTCACAGGAGAGATGCTCCAGCCCTCTGATCATCAACATCTTTATTGATGACCTAGATGAGGGTTATACATTCGTGGATGACACCAAGCTGGGGGGGAGTGTCGATCTGCTGGATGGTAGGAAGATGCTGCAGAGGGACCTGGACAGGCTGGGTCAATGGAACGAGGCCAACAGTATGAAGTTCAACAGGACCAAGTGCAGGGTCCTGCACTTTGGCTATAATAACCCCATGCAGAGCTACAGACTGGGGGATGAGTGGCTGGAGAGTGGCCCAGCAGAGAGGGACCTGGGAGTACTGGTTGACAACCAGTCAAACATGAGCCAGCAATGTGCTCAGGTGGCCTGGAAGGCCAATGGCATCCTGGCTTGTATCAGGAATAGTGTGGCCAGCAGGACTAGGGATGTGAATCTCCCCCTGTACTCAGCACTGGTGAGGCCTCACCTTGAGTACTGTGGACAGTTCTGGGCCACTCACTTCAAGAAGGATATTGAGATACTGGAGTGGGTCCAGAGGAGAGCAACGATGCTGGTGATGGGACTAGAGGGAAAGTCTTGTGTGGAGAGGGTGAGGGAACTGGGGTTGTTTTAGCCTGGAGGAGACGCAGGGGGGACTTGGTCACTCTCTACAACTAGCTGAAGGGAGGTTGCACTCAGGTGGGGTTCAGGCTCTTCTCCTAGACCAATAGTGACAGGATGAGAAGGCATGGCCTGAAGCTGCTCCAGGGCAGGTTTAGGTTGGCTATTAGGAAGCACTTCCTCAAGGAAAGGGTAATCAGACATTGGAATGGACTCCCCAGGGATGTGGCGGAGTCGCTGTCCCTGGAGGTAGTTAAGGAAAGACTGGATGTGGCACTTAATGCCATGGTCTAACCAATGTGATGGTGATAGGTCATAGGCTGGACTTGCTGATCTCAGAGGTCTTTTCCAGCCTCAGTGATTCTGTGATTCTGTGAGTATCCAATATGTTGTAGCTACATATCATCATTTGATATAAGGGTTATTGTACATTTCATTTCTTTTGTACAGAATGTGTTTTTTTTTTCTTTAAATAACAACAATAACAATTACTTAACCAATATCAAGTACTCTATCCTTTCAAAAATTCATTTGATTCTAAATCTGGGGGGAAAAAAAAGAAGACAAATTATTATAATAAGTTTTACTTCAAATCAGAAATATCACAGAAATGAAGCACACTGTCTCAGTAGATAACAAGGAAATGCAGATCCTTCTGGGTAATTGCTTATTTTCTACGATCTGTGTGCTGAAGTCTTTTACAACATCAGAGAAGGCTCCTATTTGTGTACTGTCCATATGTTTTTGCTAGCAACACTGATGTAACTAAAAGTCAGAGTGAAGAAGAGGGATGTGGGAGTTATTCACAGGTTGGTGAGATAATTTTTTCAAGGGATAGAGCAACAGCTTAAATAAACAGATTAAACAAATCTGTTAAAAACAAACTCATACCTTAAGTTGACAGAAAGACACCGTTGGCCAAACAATTTACACTTTCTAATTTCTCTGTATAACTGCAGTGGCAGATTAATTAGACTTTAATTGCTGACTAAGCAGATGTAATAATACATACCACAAACATGAATTGAAAAAATTAAATGTACCTCTCAGAAATGTTTTATAAGTATGTAAGGCTCTTTTTCCTGAGGGGTCTTGTTTTGTTGTGTTTTTTTTTTTTTTTGTAAGCTCTTCCTGTGCTCTTAGTATATGAAGATAACTGAAAAATTAATACAAAATATATGAAATTAGAATGAAATATTAATGCATCTTTCCCTGCTTAAGACAGTATATTTGAGAACTAATTCAGTGATACCTATGTCCTTTTTTCAGAGTAATTGAAAGTGGTTTCTTCGCATTCTTTGAAAGATAGTATTATCTTGGTTTATTGTTATTTACTTGGACATGCAGCCATGAGATAGCCATATTAATATTATCTGACTGGCATTAATAGTTTAAGGAGAAGTTTCCATTCTCCTAGGTGTAGATAGTGGCAAAATACATAATCGCTTCTGTGTAACCACTTTTTGTGGCCAATTGCCTTCATAGTCTTTTTAGCCTTGGTTTTGAGACTGAAGTATTATCTATTGGCTAATAGAAATGGGATTTTCAAAGTTCACTTGTGCCCTTATTGGACAAACTGTTATACAGTTATTTCATTATTAATAGAATACATATATGTATTAATCTTGTAGATAATGAGTTATTCTAGTGTAGACTAGAAATGCAAGAACCTTAGTAGATTATGTGATCTATTAATTGCATTTAACTCATTCAGCTCAGTCAATAGGAGACAAGAGTATTCTTTGAATCACACAGGTGTACTGTATATTTGTTCATATTGTAGCTATAGTCTCCATAGTATTAGCAGCTGTACCTCCACTGATAAAAGCAAGCCTTTGACCATGTACTCAAACAAACATCGCCGAGGCCTTTATGTATTCCACCTCAGCATTAGTTTTGCAGGCCATAGGAGTCACTCAGCAGATGATGATGTCCTTAACCTGCAAAGCTTAAATGAGGATGACTTATAGGTCACTTCCACTGTTCTTTACACAATGCTGCTGATTTCAATGCATAAATTCTGGCCTTATATGAATACCCTATTGCAGAAATTACAGAGCTGGAAGATACAAATGAAAGTGTATGTTCAAATCACTCTAGAACTTACTTTCACCCTAAGTTATCAAACCTGGATAGCAATGAAACAAGATCAATGTCTGCTTGAATCTTTGTACTATGCTGCTGCTCTATTTCAAAGAACATGAGATCAGTCAATAGGTCTACCTGAACATCTGGGAGTGCTAAAAATTGTTTTCCCCTTGACAGAACAAAAAGGGCAGTATAAATGTTTCAATCACCATTTCTCCATTTCCTGCAGGGGGATTGGAGAGAGTTGACAAACCTACAGCCTTCAAGTCTGGTAAGAAGGCCAGGAAAACTGGAACAGATTTTATAGGAGCGTATTTGATATACTAGCAAGAAACAACATTGTTACCTTTCAGGGAGGAAAATGAATACCTTGTATTCTGGAAACCTGCGATGAAACTAGAAGAGACATACAGACAACTTGAGTTCACAACAAAAACACAGTTTCTCACTTTGTTGTTCTTTCCTCAGCTCTAGTCTATATGATGCATTGCCTTGCAACTCAATAGAGAATAACAGAAGAAAAATCCCTGCTTGTTACTGTGCTAACATAACCAAGTAGGTTTAAGATTTCATTTTATCTGTTAATTAGGGCCTCAAATTTGCTTTAATTGGAATTTGCATTATAAAGTTCAGTCATCGATAAAAATATTTTTTATCTCACATTGATTAGAGAATAACATTGTTTTACCACTGAGAACATGCAGTATTTTGACATCTGATAAACTCTTTACTCTAAAGTGATTTTTTAACTGTGAGGTCAAATTCTATTGTTGTTTATCATTTAAATGTTTCATGCTTGTTGTTCAGGAAAGAAGTTTCTATGAGTGTGCTGACACTGGAAGGAGGGTTATCTCTCCTTTCCTAGTTCAGAAAAGCAGCCAGAAACACCAGCACAGCAGGCAGAACAGGCCACAAGCCCTCGCTGCTTATCTACCTTCTTTTTCTAATGTAGAGATTCACATTACACATTAGTGTCTGATCCTTAGGGAAGTTAACAGAGCACAGTTTATTCTCCATCAGTAATGAACTGCATTATTATAAGGACAGCCCAAAGATCTTTTACACAGTACTTTATATATAACCCTTTCACCCATCCCTCTCACACGTGATGTGGGCTGTTTCTCCAAAGTTCAGAAGGATTCTGGATATCTATTGTCTCCTTTTCTGTGCAACTCTGTGCAACTTTCCAAAAGCAGCATAGAGCATCTTGGGTAGGTTCTTACTCTCTGTCACTCTCTGGAAATACCTGTTTCTCTCCACTGGTTATTGAGGTAACCTGAGAGTTTAGGTCTATAATTTGCACAGCTATTTATCTGCCTCATGTTAATAATCTGAAGACCTACTCTTTCTCATGCTACATGTCCATTACCTATCCATGTTGTACAAACCACAAGGCAGCCTGCGGGATGAAGGAATGTAACCCATTGGAGGGAATTTATTACTCTACACACGAGGGTCACAGGTAGGAGCTAGATTTGTGAGAAACGCTGTGTAGACTCATTGCCTCCTCGTTCTACTGATTTTGTGAAGTAAAGAGTAAGTTGCCAAGAGGAAAATAAAGCTTGTACTAGGAAACCATGGACTGAAATTTGGCCCTGGATGTCAGAGTTGAAAGTACGAGTGTGACCAAAACAATGTTGCAGTCAGTGTAAAAAAATTAGCACATTCTCACAGTGGAGTGTAATTGCCCATAGATAAGCCTTACAGCAAGGTTAACATCCCTGTAATAGTAGAATGGACTAATTCAAGGTAAAATTCACTTCTCTTTGAAGAGCCCACACTAGTCTTGAACTATGAAAGGGAGATAAAAGAG
The DNA here is from genome assembly GCA_025331215.1 of Actenoides lindsayi. NCBI lineage: Eukaryota > Metazoa > Chordata > Aves > Coraciiformes > Alcedinidae > Actenoides > Actenoides lindsayi. Next base: position 14,377 of record WTSP01006226.1, on the reverse strand, counting down.
TACAGGGTAGACAATGAGGCATATGTAAGAATCACATATATCACCTTTTGTCAAGAAGGGTTGATGTCGTCTTTGAAATGCTAGTAAAGGAGAAGGAAGAAGTCCAGTATGTAGAAATACAGAATAATGCTGGTAGGACATAAACTTAAATTGACGCACCTTTTTTAGTAGAGGCATGTGGGTGTTGCTGACAAACTCTTGCTTAAGAACAAGCTGTTAACATAAATTGCATCTTTGAACTCATGATTTCTGCAGCTTCATCTGCAAGCTTAAATTTTAAGTTTCATGCAGTTGTCCTATTAGTAGTGATGGATGGTGGATGTAAATTGCTTAACCACTCCAAATGTAAGAAGAATCTGTTCTCACCTTGTTACAAGCACAATGTAAGTTCATGTTTGCAGGACCTTCACTTGCACAGTGATGCCTTTGTAGACTCCTTCAGGTTGTAAATAATCATAATTGTTATTTTAAAGGTGAATTCAGGGATTCCAGGTTTACTAATCAAAGGAACAAACACAGTAACAAAGCTTTTCTTTTTTCTTTCAGAATCTAAATATTAATAAATAAAATTGTAAAATCTTCAATTCTGTAAAAATTTTCTGACTAAAAGGTTCAATAAAGAGAGAACAAGAAAGTATTCCTTAACGTCCATGACCCTCTACAGTATAATAATAATCCCATCTTTTTAAGATATAAGTGGAACTAGATGCAAAAAGCACAGACTTTTTTTTTTTTTTATGGTCTCTGAATTAGTCAGGGTACCATAGTGTCTGTTAATGGGTTATCCTTCTGTTTTCTTTAACATCTAATAGAATTTCTAGGAAAAGCAAGGAAAATTGGAAGTTAGTCAAACATTTGGGTAGGTGAAGCCTTTTTAAATATTAGTAGCACCAAGAATGCTTAGTATTAACCATATATATCCTTTTATTTGCCTTACATTATTAGAATTCATTTAAGTCAACTGTTAATTATAAATGCCACTGTAAATAAGGATCTCTGGCTGTGTTAATCAAAAGTTATACATTTATTTAAACTTCACATTGTCTGCTGTAAGATACCAAATATGTACATTGCAATTACAATTAGATTAAGTACAAAGTATTTGAAAAAATATATACATAAACTTTGTGCTGCTGAAGGGGCATCTTTATTTTCACACATACCAGTAAACCAAATAGTCTGCGAACAAATACTGTGAAAACTCTGCACACTCATGTGACATCTTTGGTTGTGTATTTCTCTGTGCATATACATGTGTAAATCCAAAATTTGTATTGCTCTGTTGTGTTATTTTATTAGAAGAACATAACTGATTAAGTTTTCAAGCAGACTAATTACTTGTGGGTTATCTCTATGGGTTAATGTGAATTTTTTCATTACGATTCTTAACATATTCATCTCCCCCTCGCTCTTTAAGCATCTACAGCTTCACCTAACCTCTTCACTTGTTAATGGCTTCATGGAAACATCTGCTAGTCATCTAGTCATCTAGTCTAGTGCTTAGGAGTCCAAGCATCTTCTGTTCTGCTTCCAACACATGGTTGTTCTCTAAGTGGATGATGCTCTCAGGTTGCCCCAATGTTCTTCCATTCCTTACAGTGACCTTTGAGATTTCAAAAAAATATTTTCCAGATTGTCAAACTAAGTAGCTTGATGAAATAAGTGAAAAGGGTAAAAGAGAGAAATGGGTACAAATTGTATTTATTAGTGCTGTAAAAAGGAAAAGTATAAATTATTTTTTCAGATATAATGTAGGACAGAGTAGCATTTTCTGTGGAAAACCCTAGTTGCATTTTGGCAGATGTCTTCTCCTCTACATTCAGATCAAACTGGTAAGCTCCTATGTAGTCAAGGAAGCACATTTCCATCTGCTAAGGAGAAGTAGTAATGATTCAGCTGCAGTGATGCATCTTCCTACCTCTATGTCAAGTCAAACCCTGCATCTTTCTGCCAAGTGGTGACACTTACATTGTTACTGCGTGCCATGGGGGTGCTGTAGGGGAAAAAAGACGTGCTTTTGTTTGGGTGCTGGTGTCAAGTACTATTCAACTATTTTGTGAGGCAAAGTACATACCAAACACAAGCAATGTAGTCTGGGCATTAGATAGTCAGAACTTTTATGACATATCTATAACGTCTTTTCACAAGTGTAATACCGCCTCCTTCACCTTCTATACAGATTATCTATTTGAATGTAATCTTAGCCAGAAATGCAGCTGCACTTGGCACAGTGAGTGACTAAACTAATTAATTTTGCCTTTCAGTTCAGAGTAGATTTTCATCTGGCTGGTGAATACCATTGACAAAGCAAGTCTTCATCTTCCTGGAAATACTGTAAAACAAATATGGGAAATGGTGAGACTGGTATGAGATGGAGCGATCATTTTTAGGCTCTCGAGCAGGATGGGATTTGATGGGCAAAAGAACCTTTATCTCCTCAGTTGCTAGCTAATCCTTCTGTGCTGCCCTTTAAATCTTCATTGTTACTTCTTTCTTACTGATTTCTTTTGCAAGTCTTATTCTCCTTTCTCATCTATGACTAGCTATCTCCATCTAGACTTGTAGACTAGTCCACATTTGCCCTAACTTCAGACCTTTTCTTCTTCCCTCAGATGAAAGATTCACTTACCTGATGCAGATTCCTGCTTTCTTTTGTGGTGTCCCTGCTGTTAAGAGTTTCAACAGAGCTGTTATCATTCTCCTTCAAATTCCTCCTTAAAACTCTCCTTTACTATGATGCTAAGATGAAATTTGGAAAACAGATTAGTAGTATGCGAAAACTGCTGGGTTTAGTGCCACCACCCCATTTTCCCTTGCATTTTGCCATCTGCCTGTATCAATCTGTTGCCTCTCATCTTAAATGTAGATTACAGATTAAGCTTAAGACCATCTATGAATGTTGTAGAGTGTCTGTCATGATAATACTCTGCTACATGGCTGGAATTCTTAGACATTATGGTAACGTCAATTATCATAATTTGTCAAAGCCCAGTGATAAGGGGTTTTAAGTTTTCATCAACCAGGGAAGAAAGCTGTTTATAACATTGTGGAAAAGATATCAATGAGGAACAATCATACCTCATCACAGTTGCCTCATTCTGAAAAGCTTTGTCTCTATCTGGGTGTTGGATTCCTGTTTCTACTAAAAAAAAAGTCTTCACACACAGTAAAATGTCTTTAAAAGAGACACAAGGAGGGAGACTGAATCAAACAGAAGCATGAAACTATATCTATCTATGCTACATCTACTTGCAGACCTATAGAGCACTAGAAGTTTATTTGGCCAGAATTCCATCCTTCCAAGTGAAAGAAAGAAACAAAACCAAAACCAAACCAAAACAAAACAAAACCAGAAAAGAAAATAAAAAGAAAGGAAAAAAAAAATTAAAAAAACCCCAACCAAATTATTTAAACAATAATAAAAATAAATAATCACCTAATAAAAGGCATATGGTTTTCTTAAATGTATTTGTTCTATGATAGAATGAGGAAATTGACTCTCTCTATTGCAGTGTTGTGAGAAAGCATTAATGACTGAAAAGGGCTTTAATACATACACTCATACACAAACACTTTAGTACACACACACTTTAATACACATACACTCAACCTTATTAAAATATATGTACTTAATATTAAATTATTTTAATAATTGCAAAATAACAGGTTTATTTATTATTTTATTATGGGTTTCATGGCTATATAAATTAAGTATAAGCATATATAATATATTCCAAAATCAACAGATTTTACAACCCAGCAGTCAGGAAATGTTTCAGTATGTTTTGAAACATTCTTAATTTTAAAAGAACTACAGAAAACCCTCCAGCACCATATTGTTACACAAACTACAGAATTTTAAGTGATGTATATAAATTCTTGTGAGGAGTGAATTGCACAGAGGAATTGGTTTTGTTTATATTTATATTTCTGCAAGGTTTTCTAAAACTTGCCAGCAGAGTTCAATAAATATTGAGGAATAAAAAACATGACCATGTGTTCATTAAAAACTTAACATTTGTATTTTTCTTGTTATCTGCAAAATTTCCTTTGTACAATTTGTTGTTCTTATTTCAAATAATTATTGCAGAATAATTTTAATCTTTATGAAAAGATAATTAATGTGAATGTTCATATTAAAATGTTTGTAAAATCTGTTGGGTTTTTAAATATATTTTAATACCAGATCATGTTTATAAAAGCCCTGTAATCAAATCAGGAATTTTGTCTTTTAACTATAAACTGTTAACCAGCTAGGTGTAAGAAGCTCCTAAAAGATAATAGCTACAAACGGAATGATAGTTTAGAATGTAAGTCCTAACAATGCCAGTGACTGCTTTCCCTGTGCTTGGGAGGTGCTTGCCCCTCCAAGTAGCAAAGGCTAAGATCTACTAGTGTCCTGATTGGCACCAGGGAATGTGCCCTCTCCAACCTCAGGATACCTCTTACATTCATTCTTATTCTCCATGCAGGATACTTGCCACATTTCCCACAGCAAAGAAGCTTTCACTCTCAAATATATTGACCAGTTTTATTTATTGTTTAAATATTTGTCTTTTCTGGAGCTAATAGTTGAAAAATTGTGTATCAATTAGCATTTCTGATCAGGAAGAGGAACATAAACATATTGATTCAGCTAATTAGCAAGATCCAAGCTAGTGGAATAAGCAGTAAGAGGAGAATCAAACATTTGAGACAACTCTCAAACAGAAATCCAGTTTAATCAAAATGTGTGGGTCATAATAATGGACATATCTGTAAAAATTAATGTTGTGTAACTGAAAAGCAATGAGGAATGTTTATGAAATAAAATATACAGACTTGTTGTAGATAAATGTTAATTTGAATTTTAAAGAAGCTGAATTTTAGAAAAGATGCTTCAGTTATCAAACCACTCATTCAAAAAAAGTTATGAAATAGATATATTACATAGCAGATGATCTCCCATATAAGTAACATATTTGATAGTCTTTCCCTGAAGCATTTGAAATAGGTTACTGTTTAATAGTCAATAAGGAAATATTTATATTTTTATTTCAGAAAAAACAAATGTGCATTTCTGAAACATGACAAAAATTTTAAACAAAACACCTCCAATTTTGTTTTTTTTCTTTTTGGAATATAGGTCAGATTCCTGATAACCACAGTATACATGTTTGCACTTCTCTTGTAACCATCAACCAGAACAAGAGGTTTCCTTGCATTGATGCTGCATGAAATAAATAAATAAATAAGGGTACATAATAACATTATGACATGATCTGTAGAAAAAGAGTTAATCTCAGGATTAGGCAAGAAAATAAGTTGTATCACCTCTAAACCATAATTTCCTCTAATTTCTGCACTCATGCCTTCCAGAGGAATGAGGAATTTTCTTTTCACCTTTGTCATGGACCATCCTCTGAGATACTCTTGATTCTCCAGGATGCAAGAAGTTTTCATACTCTTCATGACTGTTCCCAAAGGCCAAAATCATAATGTTAAGGAAGCTAAATCCAAAGCCTGTAAATCTTCCAGCTCAGCATCCCCAGGCCAGGTGCCCAGCTCTATAATGTTGATTTAAGATGCTTCCTAAGGAATATTTGTATATAGTTTTAACCTCAGGCACCTAATCTCTCCAGAATGATTGTTATTGCATGTAAAGGAAAATTGTGTTTATTTACTTCTGTTCAGTACTCTTGCCAAATGAAAATAAGCAACTCTGACTAGAAGTAGAGAACTACTTGTTACAACAATTTTCCCCTCAATTTATACACCACTTTTGTAGAGGACAAAACGGTTCTTTTAAAACTAATAGCCATTACTTAAAGTTTGTCAGAATGGACAGAAATACCCTATCAACAACATAAAACCAAGAGATTTGCCACAGAAAAAAGCACCCCTAAAGTAACTTTAGTTGCAGTGAACAACATTCTCCTTCCACTTCTCAGTACGCAGCCCTGTAATGTGATATTACAGATTGTAGCCCTATATAGTGTAACATATTGTTTTGAATGTGACCTCAAGGATTTTCTGTCTGTTCAGCATATGACTGTTACCTGCCATCTTTTCCATTTTGCTCTCTACTGACAGGGCTGATCCTCAGTTTCCCCAGAGATGGGGTAGAAGCCAGGATTTGCTTTTTACACAGATGTTCTGTTTTTCAAGAAAACAAGTGGAACTCCATTAGCAGCAGCTGTCCACAAAAGGAGATTAAATTTGTTCAGAGAAAGAGAAACCACTGGAAAATTAAATGCAGCCTCAGGGTAGATATTTTTCCTTTCTACAAAGCCTGAGTTTCTGAACTGAGGGTAAAAAACAAATCTAGCCTGCAGGCAAAGTCAGAGAAGTTCCACCGTCTAGGTGGTTAACAATTAATTATACTTTTTCTGTCTTTAAGCTATAAGGAATTTAATATTTTGAGTTTGCATGTATTTGCTTATATCTTGTGTATGCTTGACTATTGCAGTACCCAGGACAGGAATACTGTTAGTTTTAAATTGAGGCATAATTATCCACTTTGAGATGACACTATCTCCTGAGGTTCTTACATACAAGATGTTCAGGACCAGATAAGCATTCCAAGGATCTCCTTGTTCCACCAAAGAGACAAAGAGCAAGGGAAAAAAGAAAATTATTTCATCAGATAATGAAAGTTGAAGTCCTATACCACATGGAAGAGAGCTATTTTTAATAGTAGTGTTATTTTTAATTGGACAAATGGCTAGGAGGATTTCCGAATAGAGTGAATAGTCTTTGCTGGTGTCAGTGGCAGATTAAGGACTTCAGAGGATGATCTTGTAGAGATAAATCACCCCTGCAAAGTCTGTGCAGAGCAAGGCCAGTGTGACAGACTAGTGGACATGGTAAATCAACACAGTAAGTTCCCTGACGGATTGCACTCACTATGTAGTGTGGCAACTGAGCAAAGTCAAGTCCCATGGACATCTATAGACAGTGGGAAAGAAACTACAAACAGGGACTCACATCTGTTATCTTTAGGAGGAAACACCTGAGGTGAAAGATGACTAGTGAAACTATGTAGCCCTTAGAGCTGATCAGCTCTGCTTCTTGTCACAGAAACTATGTCTGTAGCATTACCTATATGTTGTATAACCACATGTAATAAGGTGTGGGGGGAAGAAACTGCTTCCTGATCACAGGAAAGCCACCCATTAGGCATGGGCTGGCCTGCATTAGTGATCCAGTAGTTTTGCTATGTTCTTCCAGGAGCTGCACTACCATCTTTCAGGCTGTCCATTGAGCAAGACACTAGGAAAAATATGTATTCCTCTCTGTGTGTATCAATTAGAGAGCTTCTTGACTATGGAGACTGTGCAGTACTTTGGGAATTGCCACGCTGGAACAAATAAGAGGTCCTTCGGACTCTTGTCTTCAAGGAAAACTTAAAAATGCTTTATGTAGAACTAAATGTGGAATAACCAGACTAGCAACAATCTTTATTTGCATCTCCTGATGATCACAGAGCTATCCTTATCCTCTAAAGTTTAGATGTTAAGGATTTACTCTAGGTACTTTGTCACCTATGGAAAAAGAGGTAGCGTTATTGATGGTCTGATTTGAGCCTATTCAGTACTGGTATTAAATGACAGTTTATGTTCTTACTGGAGTTTATGAAGCTGTGGAAAAAGAGCTACCTCTTGATATTAAATTCAAGAAAATTATGTTTGAAGATGCATCCTTTTTTTTTTTCACTGTGATGTAGTTTCCATCTCCTTTGACATAAAAGTCAATTTATAAGATATCAGCAAGAGATACCTAGTATATTCTTATTCTTCAAGGAACATATTAAATAAAAAATTCTGTTAATTCCTTTTAAAAATTACTATTATGGTTTTTTATCTTGTTCATATAATATTTTAATTAATTGTGAAGAAAGCAATTTTTAAATTAAATTCTCAGATAAGCACATATGTACAAGCAATAGAGGCAGAGCATTTACTCTAATGATTATTAACATAAATTCATTTCCAGCAAAGAATAATTTTTTATTTCTGTAAGAAAAGTGATTGCCATCAATCACATTAGCAAAGTCTAAAATTATTAATTTACGTAACATTTAAAGTCTCTCTCTCATGGGAAATTTAATGTATTATATGTATTTTTCCATCAGCATCTACATTGCATGTCAATATTAACCATTATGTTGAAATTTGCTACTATTTTATTATATTATTCATTCAGAAATGAAAATGGAAGATAATGAATTATTTTATTGTTAGAAATCACTTTCTTCCTTATAAGTCACCAGGGTATTTTAGCTTCCAGTGTTGATACATTTTTGATAAAAAAATACACACACTTACATACAGTGAACAGACAAAATAAGAAAGGCTTGGTTTTTCTCTTTTAAAGTCCCAGGAAGCTGTGATCTGTCATATCATAGATGCATGTAATACTGAATCTCTTATCATGCATAGTGTGCAATTTAGGCTGCCACAGGAATTATGTGTCTGCGTTTGTACACTTTCTCAGATTAAGACTTTAAAGAGTTAAAGGCTCCTCGGACCTCTCTGTATATACATGGTTATACATATAATTGTTTTTCTAGATATATAAATATAAATGCATATATATACAAATACACATGCACACATACATATATATGTGTACATATGTATATTTACATACATGCTTGTGTATAAATACAAATATTTACAAAAATGCATTAGTGGTGGTACCACTATTATTATTAACAATAGATTAGCAATAATAATACTACATGGTGGGTTAGCCAATATAGCTCGTTCTACAAATACCCCATAACAAAAAATATACTTGATGTTTCCCCCATTCAAAAGTCTTTAAAAAATCCTATCAAAAAGGATCAGTTAGGAACAGATTTAGGAATGATTTTTCTTTGTAAGAAGACCAATATTCAAGCCTAAAAAGGAGCTACTGAAAGGTCTAACATTGCCATGCTAATAAAAGCTGATAGATACGCCCAGCTGCTATAAAACTCTGTGACTGCAGTGACTTCAGTGTTTTTCTTTCAACATGTTCCCTTTTCACATGGAATAATATACTGTGTATTCATTCAATGTAGCTAAAGCCATATTACTTAGAAAAGCTGTTTCAACTCTTGAAATGTCCATTATTTTTATTTATTTCTAATTAAGATCTTATGCAAAATGACTTCTGAGATCATCCCCAAGAACGTATAGTTCTTGTAGTTCTTACACTTTCAATCTGTCACAGCAGAAGATTAATTGCAATGTAACCTGTGTACTAAAGATTGAACAGAAGCTAATCTCATTACTAAGGATGAAAGTAATACAGAACTCCCTTAAACAGCATTATTGTCTATCAGCCTTGTTTTTCCCTGTGTCTGAGTTTGGGATGAATACTTCATCCTTTGGCTACACTGGAAGAAGGCTAATTAAGTAATCATCTCAAATTGATGTGATGTCTTAGTCAAAATCAGGATCTAGTTCTTGAAACTGGAGTGTACACTTTGTACTTTTGCAAATTGGAGCACAAAACCACCCAAACCTTCAGTTCTTTGTCAACTCTTGAGAAGAAATATACTGTATTCCATTCATAACCTTACTTTTTGGCAGCTATCTGTATTTTAAGCTTCAGTATTCTTATGCTTAATGGCCCAAAAATCAATCAATGAACATAGCATGGGACTAAAATAAGTGTAAGGAAGCCAGTAACTCAGTTTTTCAAATAGGTGTCAGAATATTTATCCTTAGACATTCTGCTGCAGACTAAAATGCTTTCTTCCTTTATTCTGCTATGAACACACTTCATTGGGAAGAGGGGTGATCTGGAAACTTGGGAAACAGAGATTTTGACATTTTGAGGTTAAACTGAAAAGACACTTCCTGGCAGCAAGTACATTTCATGTTTTATAAAGTGTTGCATAAGTACTGACAATTGTCGCCTTTTCTCATCTTTTACAAAGTCAGAAAGAGTAAAGGTGCAATCATCCACATTGAATGAATTCTGGTCTGTATTCTACAATTCAGCTGGATTCAGACTTGTTTACACCTATTTATGAATCCATCAATAATATAAAACTCCTTTGCACCTAGTTTTTTGAGTCTTTCTTACCTCCCAGTATAAGAATAGTGGAAATTTAGTGTCCTTTTCATACTCATTCTGGGGTAACAATCTGCTTTCAGAAAATGTAATCTGTTTTTGTTACTCTAATAATTGCTAAACCATCCTCATTTCTTGCATCTAGAATATGATATCCAGTACAATTCAGTCTATATTATTATAGACATTTATCTCTCATGTAGCATACCAGATATATTGCATTAGAAAATATGCACCACATTTTGAATTATAATACAAGTGCCCTACCAATTCTCTTCATTCTGCTTTTCATTCAAATAAGAAAAAAAAATTGGCTAAAATGCTAGAAGTATGGCACAGTTTAAATGGATTTGTTATGGCTTTTTTTTTTTTTATCTTTAAGCGTGAAAATCTCTGGCTGACTCACTATCATTCATTTAAAAAAACTTGTGGGTTACACAAGTTCTTATATTTTGATACATATTCTCCTGATTTTCCATTAAAACATCACTAACAAAATTTAGTGCCCAATTCAGGATGGCAGCAGTGGAAGCGCATTCATGTAGGCAGCACATATGGTTTCCTAGGTGCAATTTTGGCAACCATCAAAAAATAATAGTTCTAGACTTTGTATCTCATTTTGTGTAATTATATTTTATCACATTCAGATATTGCTAAAAGAAAAAGAAAACTAGAGAAAAACATGGAGGAATACAGAGGATTTGGCAAAACTAGATGTAAACATGGTGATATTTTTTAGTGAGAAACTAAGGAACTGGTGTAGTTATAGTATGGTTTTTCCCGTTACCACAGTCTATGAAATCAGATCCATGGCAGAGTGTGGCTTCAGGAGATACACTGAAATCAGCTGATGAGGCAGAGATGGCAGAGGAAAAAAACTTTTGTACATGCACCATTAAAAACATGCAGTGTGCCTGTTCCCTGTGGTCTCTTCTATAGTGTACTTTTACATGAGCAAAATCAGGGAGGAACTTGAGTAAATTTGGCTATGCTGTGGTCAGAAAATTTGAACTGTACTTAGATCAAAATAGGGTGTAATGTGGTGAAAAACAAGAGTTCTGAATACAAGTCATCTTACACCTAACTTCAAGCAGACAAAAAGAAGTGGAAGCACAGAACATTTTGTACCTGTCATGATCCATGATTTATAAGTGTCTAGTAGCAGAGTCTTGACAGATGCTTTAAGAGTGATCAACTTCAGCAAAGTTGTTAGTCATCCCAGCCCAGCCCTCCCTAGTGATGAGAAACTGCTGATCCTCTTGCAGCAGGCTGAGTTCAAGCTCTTCTAATAAGTCATGCTGATGTCTATCCCTGAGATACACAGTTTGGACAATGGGGTTTCTCTTCAGCTACTGTTGCGGTTCACAGAAATTGTTAAAATGCTCTGAAGAGTAGCTCATTTCTGGTTAGGAAAAATGCTTTCCACTGCTGTCTTACTACTTACCCAAGAATCTTAATGTTTTCTGAGCACTGAAGACTCCTAGGACTCACATGAAGAAGTGTTAATATACATATTCCACAGGCACATTATTTGTAGAACAATGATGCTAACGTCCTTCTGATCAACTTTCAAGGTGGAGTCTCCTTTTTAACAGCTGAAATGACCTTTCACAGAAATCCCTCAACTCATCAAAATATTCCATATCTTTATTTGCCTAAGTTATCTTCTTAATACATTTTTGTATCTTAATCCATGACTTCTGTTTCCAGTGTCTGAGATATATAATATTGCTTTATCACAAACTGTATGTGCGTCTTTAATCGTTGGTGAGTGCTAAGGTTTTATATCAGTCAGACAAAGGAGGAAATACTATGGAAACCTATGTGAAGTCCAGAAAAACCTAGGATAAAACCTATTTTTATAAAAGCATATTAAAATAAATATATAATGAAAAATATAAAGAAAAGTAATCCTATAGAAGTAAATAAATATTATTGACAAAATCTGAAGTTTGCAAAATTACTCTAGTAACTACAAAATTTGTAAAATAATAGAAAGAAATCACTCTGTGGCAGATTCTGAATTTGGCATCCATCTAGTTACTGTAACAGCACTAAATAGAAAGTTATCTTAGAAATAAAGCATACCATTCATTTTGCCAAATATGGACTGCTGCAAATCATAGTTTTGACTTGTATGAACTCTGTATGATCAACAGAAAGAAATACACTTGTCATCCTAATATTGATGACTAATGGTTGTCAGATGACTAATAGCCTCAATATGATCATGTACAGGAATGTGTTGAGGTTTGGAAATCCTGTTTGTAAGGGATGGACATTTAGAATCATGTTCCTAGAAAACCTTCACCTCCTCAGTCTTGAGAATTTGACATGACAGGAACTGCAGAAGCTGTGAGAGTCTGAGCAATAAACTGAGAGGTGAATCTGAGATACTAATGACAATCTGAGTTTTTGAAAACTGCTGTGTCCATGGCGTTTACATTGTATATAAATATAAGACTAATCTTTCCAAGAAACCTGTTGCTGCAGTTTTGTGGGGTTTTTGAGAATAATAACTGCATTTTGGAAGATATCTAATGCTTTTACTGAAATAAAAAGCTCTTCTAGATAAAAAAAAAAAGTTTATCCAACTCTTTACTAGTCTTATCAAAAGCAGTATCTTAATGATTCACCAGTTTTCTTTTTTAATACCTATAAAATGTATAAAACCAGTGCAGTGATCTCATGATGCCTGTATCAGTTATTTTCCTTTTCCTTGTTTTTCATTAATGAGAGTTGAAGAGAGCATAGGGTAGGGCTCTGCACCCACCAGAATGTCCTACATGTGTCTTGTTTGCAGAGCAGTATCAAATATGTTCTGATAGCCCAACTACTAATATGGAATAAAACAAGGTCATGTTCCTTAATTATACTGAAACAACTGGTTACAAATTCATACAATATCCAGGAAAGAGCTATGTTATTCCAAGTAGAAGCCCAACAGACATCCAACAGATTTTCAAAAGTAATTTTTTTTCTTTTTATTTTTATGATCCTGTAGCATTCATTTAAAAATTATATATATATGTACTCTCTCTAGGATGATTCAGTAATTCTATGCAGAGGATACCACTCCTGGATGAACTGGTTTGTTAATTTCCTGTGGAATCTTTTTGGTTTCATTCTGACTGACCAGAAATGAAGTTGCTTGTTCACATGACATCTACTTTATATTTTGACTTGACTGACTATAGTTGAGCTGTATCTTTCACTGGAAGAGAATGAATAGTCACTGAAATAATAGTTGCTGTTCTTTCTAGGAGTCTAAATCTTACTTTGTCAATTCTCAAGAGCTGAGGAGAGAGCCCAGCAATTTGAAGATTATGTTTAGCCATAGACATTTTTATCTACAAACTTGATATCTCCATAATATCTTTCAGAAGTATGCCCTTGAAAATACAGTGAATTTAATTGGCAAATCTTATCTATTTTGTCATATATAATTATCAAACAGCCGTAAAAATTTTAAATTTTGTTCAGATTTTCCAGATAGTGAAAAGTGAAGAACAGGAAAGACTGGAGCTCACATGGGATAGATGCCCGTTTTAGGATTTGCAATATAGCCAATTCTCAGACAAGTGTCAACATTGTATGGAAATATTTGATCTTTGAGGATGGTATGTTCAAAGACAACATATGCAGTGGGCCATAAATTTCAAGATGTAAAGAACTGATTTTCATTCTAGTAGTTGCTGTACATCTCTGGGAGTATGTTCAGCCTTGTGTAGTTTCGCAATCACATCATTTTAAAGTCTTTTATTATCTTTTACATGCATTATAAAAACATCACTTGTGGATTTGCATAGAAGAGAACTGTTAATTTTAGGTATAATACTAAACACTTTACAAAAAAATGTTTTCATAAAGACTGAATCATGGGAAACACCTTAGATTTTTACATAAGTTACCCAAAGCTAAAAAAGGAGATAGGTGAAAATGCCACATTTCAAAAAAACCCTCTGCAATGGAATTATTGCCTTGTAAAGCTTATATTTCAGCCCACACATTTGACAACTGATAGGCTGTGAAATGAAAGGTTTGGGATTTACTAGAGCATTTACACTTTGTCTGCAACTTTTGCAGGTTCTCACAGACCATGTAACACTTCTGGAATAACTGTGGAAAATATTACAGAATCAGTATAGGTTGTATTTTGCCTATTCTCCTCATTGTCTCTTAATTTAGTGACTACAGACTGTTTTTCCAGAGTTAGGTATTTACAGCAGTACATACTAATGAAACCATAAGTTGTTCATTTCCCCACTGTGCCTTTTACTGAAACTTCCCCTCCCCCCCCCCCCCCCGCGAAGAATGCTAAAAAATGACA
>WTSP01006225.1:176665-192681 GCA_025331215.1 Actenoides lindsayi | reverse complement strand
CGCTGCCTCCTCCGCGGAGCTCGGGCCTGGCCGGACCGCGCCGGGCTTTGAAGGGGCGCGGCCGCGGCGCGCAGGCGGAGGGAGAGCCTGGAGGGAGAGCCCCGGGGGAGGGGCCCGTCCCTCGCGCCGGCTCCCGCCCCTCGGCGCGGATTTTCCCACGCGTGGGACGAGGAGGATCAAAAGTCCCGTTTGACAGAGGGGCAGCGGTGGAGGCAGTAGCCCCCGCCGGCCGAGGAGCAGCGGGCAGGGCACTGGTCCTCAACCTGGAAACGGTTCCCTCCCTCGCATCGGAAATTGCAGGCGGCTTCTCGAACCGTTCTCACACACACGCAACCCCTAAAGAAGCCCCACATGGCGGTGAGCAGCGCAGATCAGCTAAACCCGATGAAGCCGATGCTTTTGTACTCTCAAAATTGGTGCACGTGCATTTTTGGCCTCTGCTGAATATACTTTTATTATTCTGCAATCAACTTTTCGATATTCCGGATCTAATGCGCTAGGAGCCAGCCTTACTTCTGCGGAGATGTTAGCAGAGACAGTGAGTGAAACAAACGGTGGAGATGCTTTTGAAGAGGGAATAAATCACTGTCTTGCCTAAGGACAATGCGGTTGAGGATGAGAAGCTGTGGCTCGGGCAGCCAGTCGAAGGGAAGAAAACCACAGTAGAACTTCCCCCAGGTTGTTTTTTGGTGTCTTGAGGTTTTGGGTTTTGTTTCGGTTTTTTGTTTATCTGGAAAAAAAAATAAATAAAGGATGATTGCTGGCATATCTTTGGAGTTTTAAAGGATGCTTACCAGAGAGTTTCCAGCAGTTAGTGGTAATATGCTTGTGGAGTCGTGGACTTTGCCATCAACCCCTCAGCCCTTTGAGGCTGAGAAGAAGTGACACCAACTTTCTAGTTATGTATGTAAAATATGGCGAATTGGCACAGAACAAATTCAGGGTTCAGGAGAGTTTCATTTTCATTCAGTTTTGAGGTGTCGTCAGCTCACACCACAACTTGACAGCGTGGTAGCCCCGTACCTCGGATACACTTCCCGGGGAACAGGTATTACCTTATTGAGGGTGTAAAACAACAACTGAAAAAACTGCAGCTGCCCCAGTTGCTAGCCTAAATTCTGAGAGGAAAAACTTGCAGAACAAATTGATGTAAAGTACAGGGATTTCTAAGGCAATAAGCCACAATTATAAATATTCTAGATGAAAAACTTAAAGCAGCTACAATACAAAGCCTCCAAAATTTAAATAGCTGAAGTGCCTTTACTCCATATGCTGACAGCTAATGATAGCCAGCAAGTAATGGCAGTGGTATTATGAGGTGTCACTCAGCAAAGAATGATGTGGGAAAACCAGAAATATGTTAAGTATAGTGCTGCATCCCAGTTTTTTTAGTGGCAGAACACTGTACTTTATTTTCTCCAGCCAATAGGTATTGACATTTTAAATTTCTCCTGAGGCAAGGAAATATTTTTCTGCTAAACAGTTAAATAAGCGGGATAAAAATAGAACCTAAACTTTGTTTGGAGCAGCATTTGAGTCCAAAGGCACCACAGCGATTGTTTGGGATGTACTGTATTTCATCCAAGTATGATGGAAATTTAAATCATTAAATGCAGGGCCTGTTCTTGTTTGCATAGGTGAATAACTTTACATTCATGTAAGAGGCTGGGCTGGGTTTGGGTTTTTTTATAGATTGGAGCTTTATATGCACCGGGTTCTCAAGTTGTCTAGGTGTGGAAAGGTATAAACCACTTGATTTTTATTAAATATTGTAAGTTACAGGTATGAGAATTAATTCTGGTTTGTAATAGATGTTATTTCATAGATTCTAAACTTTCGTTAAATAATTAATAACTGTAGCGGACACAAAGGATCTTTTTACCTGAGCTTGGTTAGATACATTCATCTGGTGAAGCTGTTAGGGATACAAACTTGAAACACGTTTCCTTTGGGGAAAAAAGCCCCTGTTCTGCAGATGCCGGTGTTGGGAGGTGGCAGCCGGCACTCCTTGCCTTGCATCATCATTTTAACCAGTTCTCCCCAGGCTGTCACGCGTTACAACAACTGGTCTTGGCTCTCACACTTACTCAGGTGCCGTGGAGGTGTACGCTCTATCAAATGCACGGTCTGTGTGAGAAGTGATGGCATGTTTTTTATTACCTCCTCTACATACCTGCTTTTTACCAAGGAGGGAGGCCAGGAGCCCACCTCTAAGCTCTTCAGAGACTTCCCAGCGGGTAGCTCATGCAGAGCGTCCAGCTGACACAGTTGTTGCAAAGGGAGTTATGTGGGGAAGGGGGTGAATTTTCATAGTGATGGAAGGAGGCAGAGGAGGAGCGTTTGCTGACAACCCGTGACAAGACCTGAAGTTCTTTACCACCACCGATTCTGATAAGATGCATTTTAGCTGGTTTGTGAAGGGGGCATCTGTTCAGGCTGCAGAATTAAAACGCCGCGTGAAGTGTGACTTACCCACCTGCAAAGGGATGTGTGTGCTCAGAGCCACCATCGGAGCTGATTTTACTCTGGGGGTCAGCTGTCTGCTGTTTTTCTGAGATGGCTGTGCCATACTCACTGGGGCCTGAACATTCAGCTCTTGGCAGACAGGGCGGTGCTCTGGGGGAAGGCAGAGGGAGCAGAAGCGGCCTTCAGCAGCGTTGCCTCCTGGGTGCCTCCCGGTGTTTTCCATGTTGCAGCAGGTATGGCACATGGGAACGGTCAAGGCCCAAAAGGTCCTGCGGTTCACGCCGCTGCTCCCCACAAAGGAGACCTCCAGGAGCAGCGTGCTGCGGAGGCTTTACATACATTAGCTAACGTCCTGCCAGCAGTTTGCTGTTCCCTCTCCTTCAGTCAGTAAGGATGCTGCTCCCTTTTTGCCACCCCTGTGGGCCCCCAACACCCAGGGTGTGTGACTAGCAAAGCACTGTGGGGTGCAGGGGATCAGGGCACCAGACATTAGTTATTCCCGATTCTTTTGAATGCTTTTCTGTAAGGTTATATGCACAGGCATTACTGGGGGCAAACCCCACCACTCTGTTTTGCCCACAGCTTAGCGCTATGCGACTGGCACAGCTGTAAACTTCAGAAATGTTATTCTAAACTGGTTTTTACAGAATAATTAAAATAGATATGTCCTTAACAATAGAGCACTGAAATGTAGAATGCGTATCACGAATGACTCTGCAGGAATAAATATAAATAAGACAAATCATATAGCTCCTTCAGAAACCCCCCAGCAGTGCTCAGCACATGATCCCTAATGTGCTTTGGTCAATATCTTTCCCTGTATCAATGGAAGCTCATTAAAAGAAGATATTGCAGACTAACTGAGCCATGCTGTATTAGTTCTTGCCAAAGCTTGACATTTTTAATACATTAATAATATGTCTGTAATGTAATGGAAAACTATTAATCAGAACTGGTTATATGCCAGAAATTTAAGCTATAATTGGCTGCTTCTTGTCAGAAATGTCTGTCGTACACTGCTACAGCTGCCTAATGCTCAGATGTCTTGCACTCCTCTGCACTTTTTCCTTGTCAGTGCACTAAATTCGATCGATGATATAGTCTATAATTCTGTGTAACGACCATCATTATGACTCTGGCTTACTTTAATGAGAATTCGTTATGTGGGAAGTATTTTAGAATAGTGTGTTAAGGTAGTGGCTTGCTTCACGTTGTTTTAGTTTCATCCAGTCCTGTTTATTAGTGGATTTGAGTCTCGGCAGTTATAAAAGGTTACGGGTAACTGAAGACCTACAAGGAAAATATTAAAGAAAATAAATCTATTTTTGCCTGAATATACAGGCTTGTAGTCTAAGGATAATTAAACTCAGTAACTTCTTATTTCTGCGCAGAATTATGATATTCTCCTACTGTTTATTCCAGCTATAACCAAGCCTTCTTCAATAAAAGTATGTTTTGATTTGTCACAAATTTAAAATAATTTGTCTTTTTTAGCAGAGTAGATTTTGTATAATGCCTGTTCTAAGCTATGGCATTTTTGCAGTGTTTTTTTCCCCTGCAAAAGAGTAAAATACATTGGAAAGGACTAGAGGGAAATAGTGTGAGGTGTCTTTAGAATAACATGGAAAGTGTTCTCTGCATTACTGAATTCCAAGATAATAAGTAAATGTTCACACTGAAAACAAACAAAAAAAAATAAGGTCACCATAAGAAAAAAAAACCCCACAACAGTGGTACTACACAGTGTGATTCATAAAAAGATTTAATTTTAATTTGGTCTTAGATATTTCTGCTTTTGTGTCAAACTCAGATTTGAAGCTTAAATATATTTGAACTAACTGAGAATTGTTACTGCATGAAAATTCAGATATTCTCTGTATAGTATGATAAAATATGAGTTGTGTGGTAACACTTGATAAAATGAATATAATGGAAAATTGCATTTACGTCCATACGGCAATTATTGTAAATTACTTTGCTATGGAAACACAATTCAACCATCTGTTGGCATTTCATAGTGTCTGTAGTTTAGCTCAGTTTAAGATGAGGCATTATTTAAATATAGGGAGGCCGTTTGCAAATAGCTTTGAAGATAAGTTTTGAAAATGCATATCAGCAAAGTGACATGCTAAGGAGCTCACCAGGTCACATGCCACTTCCCGTTGTTTTGGGGTGTAGCGGGGTTCATGAAATTGGGCATAATCTAAAACTGGAAACAAGAAAAGTGAGCTGCACAAATAGGTGACTTGTTTCTTAGCATCTGACAGGTCTACTTAGATTTAGCATCCAGACAAAAAGAGTACAGAGGTGCTGCAGCGACTGACTGAAATCCTCCTGCAGAGAGCCCAGCGCCCAGGCTCCCTGTCCTCGCCTGGCACGGGCTGATGCCAGGCGCAGGCTGAAAGAAATGAATGGAGTTCCTAACCCTGGTTTTCTTTCTCTGTGTTTAGGGTACTGACTCCATCCTTGCAATTTCCCTTGTAAATGACTTGTATATTTAAAGTTGTTGTAGTAACATCCTAGAATTTCGTACCTGTAATAATATGAGCGAGGTGATACAAGCTGAGGGAATTTCTGGTTGCTTTCTGAAGAGAGGAAAGGGGATATACCTGCTATGAAATGAGTGCTGAGTACACAGGTACCCCCACTCTCAAACCTAGGAAAATAAGACTGCCATTACAGAGAGGGAAAGCATCTTTATAGTAAGCTACAAATGAACCATTATCTTTATCAGTAGTTTATCAACAGGAGCGTGATCAGCAAAGCACAGTTCAAAGGAAAAAAAAGAAAGCAAACTCTTCCAATGCTAATGAGAAATTTCAAGGGAGTGGTAGTGTGTTTGCAGTATCTTCACTATTGTTAAAAAAAAAAAATAAAATCTAAAAAATGCATAAGGCTGTTGGAGCTCCCTGAGTTTCTCTCCCCAAGAGATTACCAGCACCTGGTAGCCTTGATAGCCGTCTCTGTGTCAGTTGCATGAAAGGGCTCTCCTGCTGCTGCCCCGCAGCACTGGGCTGCCTGCTCCCCTGCTTGCACTCACCGTCTGGACAGTGGTTGAGTTCAGTAGTTTACTCTCTGATTTTGCTAGGGTGAAAATACAGTTTTGGAATCAGAAACCTGTAACTCACCTGGAATGCCAGAAATATGTCTTTGTTAGACAAGAGTTAAATCCTTCATGTCAAAATACTTTTCCCTGTGACTGATTTTGGTAGTTTGTTCATTCTAGCACAGCACACACAGTAAAGGTTATCCATATTATACCAATTTGCTTTATATTGCATCAAACCTCCAAAATGTCAACATGTCATATATTTTGTAATGCATTGATTCTTGGACAATAACTCTAACTCTTATTGTTTCTAAAAGGGTGCTAGTGCCAGAAGAAAAGAATGATTGATGGGAAACAGACACCAGCCTGTAGACACTCATCTTTTTGCTTCAGATACTGATTTATCAGTGCGTCTGGGCATCCCCTGTGAGCCCTGAACACAGAGGATCACTCAGGGTTATCGACAGTGTAGCTGAAGACCTGCAACTTCACAAATTATCTGCTGTTGGACATCTTTTACAAGAAGCCCTGACAGATAAGTTATAAGACAAAGGACAAGTGCTGCATTGCTGTGAAAGGCTGTCATCGGGGTCTGGGTGGCTTCTACCAAAGTCTTCAACAAGTGAAACAAACACCCTATCCTAATGCTTCACACTTGAGTTGGAACCTATTTTATAAAATATATACATGTATATGTACAATCTATAGACTGCACACACGCCTGTACTGAGCATCCTTACAAAGGTGATATTGAAGGATTTAGAAATGTATTTGTCAAGATTCCTGTCACTTCATGCCCTCTGGGTTACTGTATCCTCCATGATGCAGCACTACCCTTCTGTGTGGGGACACTATGACGTGTGTAAGACTCAGATTTACACAGAAGAAGGAAAAGTGTGGGATTACATGGCCTGCCAGCCAGAAGCCAGAGACATGATCAAATACGTCAAAGTGACTCTGGATCCCCCAGACATAACGTGTGGAGATCCTCCTGAGACTTTCTGTGCAATGGTAAGGCAAGCTTTTCATTTTGCATAATTAGTGGATATATACTTGTGATAGATGGCTTCAAAATGGAAGCCCTAGAGCACACATGTAATTATGCATCATATTCTGAATGTGAAAGGTTCTGCTGAACAAATTGCTGAGCAGAACATTTGGTACCTTGCTGGGCAATGAGTTGTCCTACTTATGGGGACCTGACTTGACTTTGTCTAAATTCAGTGTCTCTCTAGGTCAACTTCTAATGACTTGAAAGAAAGCAGCATAAAACTCCTAGTGTGCTAACCCATAACTGGGGTGCATTTG
Organism: Actenoides lindsayi; assembly: GCA_025331215.1. Classification (NCBI taxonomy): domain Eukaryota; kingdom Metazoa; phylum Chordata; class Aves; order Coraciiformes; family Alcedinidae; genus Actenoides; species Actenoides lindsayi. The sequence continues at coordinate 185,858 of WTSP01006225.1, read as the reverse complement.
CCTGAATTGCAAAAGACTTGAATGTATTGGTTACAATATGATTGCTGGAAAGCATCATAACATGGTATATTTCAGCATGATTTCCAAACATGAGGCCGTTGTTAGAAACTCAAAACTGCAGAAGCATAAAAAGAGCTGGTGACAGCTGGGATGGTGGAGATTTTCCTGCAAGCCCACGCAGCCTCGGGCAGCATTGCTGGAGCCTTGCTACCGCTTGCAGCGGGTGCATACCAGCAGGTCCATACCTGCGTGTATGGACAGTGCAGCAAGAAACACCTTCAGGTGGGGACCAGCTCTACTAACTACCAACAACTTTCTTCTTTAGCTGAAATTGCAAGCAACTAAAAGAGACCGAATTAAATCCCCTTAATTTAGATGCTTCTAAAATTAGAGACTGGTTTTGGAAACGTTGAGCTTGGTAAATAATTGTACAGGTATGAAAAATCAGGCAGACACTATATATATCAACCTTTTACAGCTGTGCTGCTCCTAAGTGTTTGATAGATCATGATGTAAGAGGTCATTCAAGGTAAAAGAGATCTTCAACTTGTAGGTGACATTTCTCCTCACAAATACAGAGAATTCAGTTTCTTTGCCACTGAATATTTATGTTAAATATTGAGTGGAAAAAACAGTATCCCTTGACTAGAATATGCGAGTTTGAGATGCAAAACATATGTACTTACATCTATTAATAAAGCATTTCAAACGTACATCACATTACCTACATAAGTTACATTTGAAAAACCAAAGAGTTCTGGTAAGTGAGGTTATCGTAACTGAGAAAAGTCTACAAAATATTTATTTGCCTGTGTACGCATCATCATTGCTGTGTGACAGCATCCCCACAGTAAGGAAATCTGCTTTTAAATGCCTTATGGTATCATTTTCAACCACTACTGTTCCGTAAGGAATTCAGGTCCAACCACACATACATTTAGGGCATTATGTGCACACATGCAGCTGCTTCCCACGTACATTATGGTAATAGCCACGTGATAAATTGCGGAGCTACATGAATAAATTACATTCACCGTGAACCTTGGACTGCACCACTTGTTTTCTGCCCACTAATCCATCTATGCTGACATGGCTTTGACACTGAACTCCCAAGCAGATTCAAGCAGCCACTGTTTAAAAACAAATAAAAGCAACATGCCCCACGTGATATGGTCTTTTTCTTTTTTCTTTATCTTGAAATGGATTTTTTCTCCCTCAGAATAGTAATAGCTGTGATTTAGCCCTCAATCAGTGATGTTTAGTAACTCATCATGTAGTGAATAAGTTATTCTGCTAAAGCAAAAGAAAATACCCAGCCAAACTTCTTTCTTCCTTTTACTGCAGATAAACATTGCAACAGTTCATGTCTTAAGTGAGTTTCTTGGTTATCAGACCACTCTCCAGTTAATGTTTTTAATCAAAAAACCCAAACAAACACAAAGACATTTTGTTTGAACCTAAGTATTAAAAATGGTGCCAAAAAAGTTTGAACTAGCAAGATCCTTGATGCTGTGATGGAGGAGGAAAGTTTGCTTGGGAATCACTTAAGGTTAGAACTGTAGCTTATTTGCTGCTTAAGCTATTGAGATGCAGAAGGCCACCAGAATCCTGATACAAGAAGCAGAGAGAGAACTGAGGAGAGGGAGAAAGACCGTGCACATTGAGGGTCTGTATTTAGTGATGTGAGTGTAGAGTAACTGACTCACATGATAAAATGTTGTATTTACTTTCAGTGTAGATGTACATTGTACATATATGCTATATTCAGATATGTGTTGGTGATGACTTGACCTACTTGGAACATTAGGAAAATGACAGAAATATTTGATGTTCCTGAGGTACTGCACAGCAACAGAGCACAATCATCCATAAAAAAGCCTCATGTCCATCTTTACTATCGCTACATGGAGAAATTACACCCTTCCTTCAAAATGAAGTTCTACATATTTGTAGATCTGAGCCTTTGGCATTTCCTAATGAGGAGAACTTTTCTTTGGTATTCATTTTTAGTTTTAGAAAATGAGTTGAGAAGATAGCACTGACATACTTGGAGAAGGTGGGCAGCGGAAAAGAGTGCATTGCTGTTAGGCATGTTCTTGCAGTAAAAAATCCCCAATGTGAAATGAGGTTGATCCAAAGGTTTCTTTTGAGCATGGTGAAATGATGAACTGCCTCATAAAAATGCATCGTGTATTGTTGTGAGTATGGGATATTTGCATGCTAAACCTGTGTACCAACATTTTGTAATGAAATCAGGTGAATGCTGCCTTGGAGATGATCAGGGTCCTTTCAGATATCCTAACAATACGGAAGGGTACCAAACAACAGAGCCTGATTCTGCAGCCTACTGTTTTGTTTCTGTATCAGTCCTTCAGTGATGGTTACCAATTTTCAGTTCACTGCAGACTCTACAGACTAAGGTACTAGCTGTTCAGTCTGTGTCAGATGTCAGTGTAGTATAGATTATTGCTGTGAAAAAAACCAGACTGAGAGGGTCACCCAAGTCCTGCTGGGAGATTATGGTAAAATCTAAGGTAGCCTGTGAGAGGGAGATGATAACAATCTGCAATAACATGCAATCTAATTGTGCATTCCAGTGCACACAAATGTACAATACAGAGGAAATGGGCAGCTAATAGTAAAATTTGCCTCCTTATTTCTGCATATTTCCCATGGAATTAAATGTCCCTATGTATCTGTTAAGAATTTTCACTCTGTGAGCTTGTTTTAGTTGACAGATCAAAGGTTTTGCACATGCAGATTTGTTACAAAATAACACTCCTCTAGTTGATAGCTAAACCCAGCGCATGGCAGCTCACTACTCGTAAGTACCTGTAGGTTGTCTCTCCAGGACAGCATCTGTAGACATTATGGGGAACATGCAGCAGGAAAACTATCACACAATTGCTTTTATGCAATCTATTCAGAGAATAACATTATAGTTTCTGGTGACATGCAGCATTGACAACGCATGAGATTATTCTGAAACCTCAAACCCCTGGAGTCCTATGATTATATGAGATTCTCAGCTTTCATTTAAAACATCTTTATTTTCTTAGTCTTTCTGGTTGCAGAGAAAAGTTTGAAAATGAAACTGAGAAACCCAAAAAGCAGAAGCCAAATAAATAGCCATCCAAATTATTTTTTTAAAATCTCATAATTTTTAACGTCGCTCGGGATTTTTACGGCTTGGGAAAGGATTTTGCTCAAGAGCAGAAATGCATGAGGTAGACTATATACAAATGGATGGCTTAGAGTGGTGAACACTCAACAGTTTCTGACTACAAAATATCTGTAAGGAGAATGTGATAGCATCCTTCCCCAACAGGTAGCACTCCTCTTGCCTCCAGGACAGCCATCTCCCTGTGCAGGGAGTTGACTGGTCAGCTCTGGCTTCCCTGTACATTTTGAAGCAATTCCTAGATGCTTAGAGTGAGGCATGCATGCTGGCAGATGATGCATGTCTGCTTTCTGTGGCTGCCCTTCAAGGAAATTTGCCCATCCTTCGTCAGTCAGAGTTGAACTGGATGGTCATAGCATTTGAGCCAATGTGACCATTCCTGTGGGTCTATAATTCATGAACTTTGAGCATTTGTCAGTGGTAAGAGTGTCTGGCACTGTGCACTTGCGCTTAGTTGGCCTGAGAGGAGATGAAAGGGGAAGGAGAAAGAAGAGAAAAGAGAGAAGAGCTACTTCATGTTTTCAGAACTGCGGGATTCACTTTGCAGAGATACTGTAAGCAAATATTTTAGTACCTGGGGGTGCTAGTTCTTGTGGCCTCCAACATTTCAGTTTACAAAACAAATCTGTCTTAAATCCATGGACTAACAAACAAGTGGTGAAATCTTCCACTTCCCTCTTTATAAGCTAGCTACAATTTCACAAAACTCTGTCCAGTTATAAAAAGAAACAAATCTGACTTTTCATAACCATCACCATCTCCTGCCCTCCAAGAAGAGTGCATAGGTGGCTTCTGATCCTTTCATTTCTAAACCATTTGCCAGCTGTGCCCCCAGTACAAGCATCAGTAGCCCCCAAGATGCTTCTCATGGCTCAGGGGTCCCGTTGCCCCAGTCACGCCTCTCGCATGGGCTGAACTCCAGCCTTTAGAATGGGGTTTGCATTCAAACCTTAGCCAGGATTAGCCTGTAAATTCCCCACGAACTTAACCAGGAGACTCCTAGTGGCTATTGCTGTAATTTACCAACTGGAGATGGATTTACATTACCAACCTGTGTTTGCAGCTGAAATGGCAACACAGAAATACAATTTTCTGCTTATGTTTAGACTTAGCTATCATAACACCATCCCACATCCCAGTGTCTTAAAAATGATGGAATTATCAGCAATTATCGTTTCCTGCAGCTGATTTTCTTCATAGGTTAAACAGAAGCTTGAAAAGAAGCCTACAGACGGGAGTCCTGCACATTTGTACAATTTATAGAGCAGAAATGCTGATGCTAGAAATTTGAGCCCTTGAGTGCTACTCTGTATTTCATAGCCAATCAAAACTAAATTAAGAAACAAAGATTATTAAAAAGTCTTCTGTGCGTGTAATTTTGGCATAATATTATGAGGTGGACATTAAATTTTTCCCTCTGAGACTTTCAGCATCATTAATATAGCATTCCTTTAATTACAAGTAGGCTCATATTCCTTAAAAAAGGGAAAATACTCCGTGGCATAGTTAGTGATACCATTGTTATGTTTACTGAAATAATTAAATGAACAGATACTCTTTTGAGTAATGTATATATCAAAATGTGAAATAAAAATGGATTTTTTGGAAGCATTTTGGCATGCATACGTGCATTCTCGGGTATGACAACATTTTAAAACAGTGTTGAACAATACTGTTCAGAGATGGTGGTAAGAAAAAAGCTTTTTTTTCTTTTGGGGGCTGAATTAGAACGTACAGTCCTTCATTTTAGTTCCATCTGTGCAATCTTACTAGGTCGCACGGGATAGTAATGGGAACAGGGAGTTAAAGATGAGGTTACGGTCTTGTTTAATGTGAATTTTCATAGTTGTGTGTTTTGAAATTATGTACAGCTTAAAGTTATTGCAGACTTATTTACAATAGCTGCATTCGTCTGTTTTGAACTCTTGTCAGTACATTTAATTAATACAAATGTTGCTTTGTCATTTGGGGAAAGAACCTTATCCTTCAGGGAGCAGAGTTTTTATTTTGATGTTTTCCTCTTAAGTTACTGGGTAGTTTATTTGGGTTGTAGTACTGCAAGACCTATTTGGTGAGCTACAGCTCTCTTGCCCCTTGTCCTCTTCCCTGCATAGGGCAGGACACCTCCGCTACCCCACTGGCATGGCTGCTCCCATCAAAGCACAGCTTTGGTCCTTACATTCCAGCCTCAGACCAGAGCAGCTAGAAAGATGAGAGGAGAGCAAGAAGCACAAACCATGCCCTTTGCTCCTGCCATCGTTCCCAGCTCCCTCCCGCTGGTCAACATGAGGCGACAGCCTACCTGTGCCTTTGGCAGCAGCCTGCCTGCAGGTGTTTCAAAGGTGCCTTATTCCTCAGGCCTCTTGGGAAAGGACTTCTTGGTCTCGTAAAAGAGAAGAAAATGGATATGCTTAATGACAACGGGAATAGGAATAAATGGTTTGATAAAAATGTCGTTTTCTCCAACTGGAAGCAGTCTAGAAATTAATAATTCCTTATAAATCAAAACTGGGGTCTGCCAGTAAAATAGATTGGCATTTTATTCATTATCACACATCAAGATTCTCCAGTAAATCATTAACAAAACTCTTATCCAGTTGCATTTTTTTCCTCCTTAGTTATATTTTGGGTACTAGTATGTTTTCAAACCTTAAAGCAAAAGTACACCTAAAATACCTGGGAGTAAAACAGAATTCCTTAACAAAGCCAAGGCCTACTTATTTTCAGTTATAGAATTTTAAGGCATATATCACTACTATGCGTAAAAGTGCATCCTTTTAAGAAGATATATATTTTGTAAATACACTTCATGGAAACTGCTTAACCACTGCTTTTAACATTGCCTTTATTCCATTTGGCACTTGCTCTCCTATTTTGTTGTAGGTTTCTTTTTCCCCTGATGTTAGCTGGAAATATTAGATATTTGTAGCCTACACAATGATCAATAACTGATTACTGTAATAATACTTGATCTTAGAAAGCAAGGGATTATAACATGTCATGTAAAATTTCAGCAATAATAGAAATTATTTTAGGGCTTCTGTCACCTGGTAAGAGCCATGCAGTGCACATTTGAACAAAACACATCCCTTTTACTGGCAGGTTATTGATGGCCATGGCAAGACCAAAATAATTTAGTCATGTTTTAATTTCAGATTGATTTGATTTGATTTTATTTTTAACTAATGGGGAGAACTTGTTTCTTAAACACTTCTCTCCATAGAAAATTTCAAGCGGATAATTCCTGGAGGGCCATCAGGAAAATTGCCACTGTCTGGGAGGTTCATGCTGGTGGAGGTTCAGTGGCTCACAGCATCCCCATGCGGCCTCTGTGCTGTCCTGTCCCACTGCTGCAGCTGCATGCTCTCATGGGGGCAATTTTGGCTCTGCGTATTTGGTTCTCACAAATACCTGAGCAGGTGCCCCCTCTGCTGTCCTCAGTCCCCTGGGCCCCCCAAAGCACCTTCCCTCACCAGCCAAGGGGGGGTAATCTGGGGGTAGCTGCCCAAGTATTCTGTGGGAACTTGGGCATTCAGTCTTGTTTGGGTGTGGAAACAGCAATTTTGCAAAGAAATAAATGGCTTCTTCTGTAAAATGGATACCCTGACATCCACAGGGGAATCTGAATGGCTTGCTGTCAGTGCGGCTGGACCAGAAGTGTCCCCTCAGCAGCACCTTTACTGCCATCTTCTGCAATAAAACAATACTACTTTGGAAAGAAAATCTTTACTAGTGATGTACAGTAATTTGTACCTTTTCAGTCGAGGCAGAGGTGATCTTGAGCCGATGGCTCACTGCAGGGAAACTCTCCTAACAGGATTTGCTGGGGTACAGAGGGATAATGCAATAAGGCAGCATCCTGACTGGCGGTCCCTATCTGGGATAGGACAGCACATCACACCCTTCCTCCCCCTGCAGGTCTGAGGCAGCAGATGACCCTGTTCCTTCTCTGCTAGAAACTCTGAACAGAGATTTTTTTTTTTATTATTTTGATTTTTTTTTTTACTTTTTTTTTCCAGGGGAGCAAACCTGCCTTTCAGCAGAGTAACCTTTGCTTTCTAACCCACTGCTGTCAGGCAGTTAACCTGGAGGAGTAGTGATGTGGGACCACCCCCCTCCTGGGGAGCAGCCGGTTTGCATTCACACATTTCAGTCACAGACGTGATGCCCCACAGCCCCCAGTCAGCTGTGCAGCATTAGGCTTCCCAGGCTGCTGTCTCATTTGGAGGACAGTGTACAAGGTGTGTGATAATATATTTCCTCCCACTGTGATGGACAAGCCTCAGAGTATGAACTTTAGATTTACTTGGTAGAACAAAGCAGAGTTAGTTTTATGCTGCTCAAGTTTGTCCAAGTTATCTGGACAAACATACTTTTCCTTCTTCTTTAGGACCTGTATGTCTCTAAACCCCAGAGTTTCCTGTTTCTTTCTCGCACAGTTAGTACTTTGTAACAGCTAAGATTCACTGGAAACCCAGTTCAGGTTCCTGAGGCACTTCCAGATGTTAAAATTTCCATTAGTAAGCATCTTAGTTGAAACAAAGCCAAGTGAAATTGGCCAAGAGTTCTGCAAAGTCTGTGTATGTCAGGATAACCATTTTGGTTAGCAGGCTCCCTTGAAGTCGTCTGAGAAGGCAGAAGTCAGTAAGTTAACTGCCAAATAGTTATTTTAACTTTTAGACATTCACATTATTTATAAAACAGCCAGTCCTATATACAGCCCAAGTCACCCCATGCAAATTTTTAAATCCACAGTATTTTGCCAGAACATTCAAGAAAAAAAAATAAATGTGCAGACTGAGATAATAATCGGGCTCTCTCATCACTTCTGCTCTATGCTGCGGAGTAGAGAGGAAGAAATTCAGACAAGCTTTACCAGTCCCTGTTGACAAAGTATGGAAATTACCTATCTCCTTACTCAAGGATGAATGAAAACATGTCATTAGTTTTTACCCACAGAGTTTAGAAAGGGCTGCATTTATGGAAACTACTGAATTTTTGTATGAATACCACTGCCACTTTTTTGTTTTCCAAACAATACTGATACTGTTTTGCCAACACTGTCATTTCTGATACATAAAAAGCTCACATGCCTATTTAAGAGTAGCTAAAACTAGGTAACAGATCTGTTTAAACCAAGTATTTCTTGACTTTTTTCCAAGGCCTGTAGGTACTAGCTGGATCTGAAAGTCAAAAATAATCCCAGATACTATTGAGGTCATTGACTGATGAGATACATGTCCCTGTGTACACTGGGATGCTAATATCGCTAGCTGAAAAGTAGGAAGTAGTTCTGTATCCAATTTACTCGTGGAAATAACGGCTGTTGATACACATTTTAGGTATGGAAGTTTATGTTTTCACATGTCACTTGCAATGGCACCATCTTGATCTACAAGTACAAATATAGCTAGGGACCTGAAAAACCTTGGCATTGAGCTGGCTTGGCAACGCACATAAGTGATTTGATGTAGCTTTGATGTTTGCTATAGTATTTTCTGTTAAAGGGTTTTATTTCTTCTAGTTCTTTTAGGCAGATTGTTTATATGGAGTTTAGGAATAAAAAAGGAGAGGAAAGAAAAGAGTGCAAATGAATTTTAATTATATTTATTACAAGCAAGAAGTTGTACTATACCAGAGAGATTTTATGTCAGGCTTCAGCCCAGAGAGAATTTTTATAGCTAAGTAGTTGTAAAACCTTTAAAAGAGGACATCATTATGATGAGAGGAGCATTTTCTTACATGCACATACTGTGTCTTTCCAGCATCCTGGTGCATTTTAGATTTTTATCTGTAAAACTGTCAGAAACCATCATTTTAACTCATCAATTTGATTTTTACTGTCTACACCTGCTCATAAAACTCTTTCCTCCAGTGAATACTAGAAACAGAGCTGCTTTTGGGTGACATTTATGAATGACTGGGGGGGGGGGGGGGGGGGGGGGGAAAAAAAAAAAAAAAAAAAAAAAAAAAAAAACACAAACCACCACACCCCACATCTCTACACAAAAA